>OZ038402.1:18995772-19088272 GCA_964036045.1 Eutreptiella sp. 'Long Island Sound 2002' | reverse complement strand
GTCCTGCGGGTCGCTCCACAGGGCGTCCACCAGCAGCCGCAGCGCCGGGTCGCCGGACGCCGTCTCCTTCGGGTCGCAGTCGGCGCGGGGCACGGCCTCCAGCCGCGCCGGGGTCACGCCCGCCTCCCGGAACAGTCCTCCGTGCACCACAAAGACCGCGTCATCCACGACGCTGCAGATGGGCAGGTTGTCCCACACCGCGTTGAACAGGTCCACCAGGTGACTGCTCTCGCACTTGCTCAGGACCTCCTGTCGATTGTGGGGGGGGTGAGGAGGTGAGGGCGCGCGGACGGGGTGGGAGAAGCGGAAGCCGGAGTGGGTGGACGTGGCATGGCTTGCCATGCGCGTCCATGTGGGGAGGCAGCGGAAGGGGGGGGTTGACGTCATTGACGTTGAGGGGGAGGAGGAGGCCCCCCCCGCCCCCCCCGCCCGGAAGCGGAAAGCCCAGCCCCCCCAGCCGGCGCTGCGCTGTGCTGTCGGGCGCGTCAGAGTGCCAATGAGCGCTGGAGCGTGTGGGGGCGCGGGTATTATTCACTATTATCATCATTCATTCCACCTGCAGCACATGGGGCAGGGCTGTGTTCGCCGCCTGTGCGGCGGCGGCGCGACCACTAGCAGCCGTGCCAACGTGCTGCTGTTGGGTGGCGGCACGGGTGTGTGATCGACACCCTACTGGCGCACTCCGCCGGGCTGCTACAGCGCAACGTCCATCTCGATGTGGTGGAGTGCGACCCGGCTGCACTCCACTACCTTCGAACGGTCTTGCTGCCTGCCCTAGGGGCAGACTGCCGGCTGCACGTGCACGTACACGGCACCTCCGCCCAGCAATGGGTTTTGCGCGACAGCAACAACAACAGCAGCAAGAAGCCAACGGCAGGAGGAGGGCGGCACTCGCGTTCTTCTTCTTACATCTGCGTTCTGGAGGATGTGTTCAATCGTCGGGGAAAGGTTTGGGACCTCAACACCTTGCGGTTCCTGTGTGCCCTGCGTCGGATTATCCTGCCGGGCGCCCTGTACCTCTACAATATGTATGGCACTTGTGCACACGGCACCTGTACCAATTGCACGCCGTACACTACTCGGCGGGTTTCGTCCGGGTGGGCGCCGGCGTGCCCCCCCCTGGTGGCTTTCAAACGGGTGCTGCTGCTGGCCCCTCCACTGAAATGCGGTGGCCGTTGTCGCACACGACGAACAAGATCGCAAAGAAGAAGAGCAAAACGGGAAGCAGAGGAGTGTATGACTTGACCCAGAATGAGCACCATATAGATTCAAAAAAGGACATTAAAGCCCAGTTGGCGCAAACTAAAGGATGTCGTGCGGTATCGGGGGGCAAAGCAGTGCATTGGGAAAAAATCGGTGCCCAAGTATCTGCTGTACGTCAACGTTCCACAATTTGATATGCAGTTCAAAAAGGAAACCATTGTCTATGGTTTGTATGTCAACGAGTGCAAGGAGGTCACACAGGATACACTGGGCTCATTTGACAGCACGGATCCACTGCCCATGCTTGCGCGGGAGTGGATAAAAAAGCACGAGAAGATGACAGATAAGGATATCAGATCCATGCCCCTGAATGCCTGGGATGCGCGGAGTCACATTGGGAACGGGGGTGTGCCAGCACGGGATCACACATTGGATGGATGGATGGTCGCTGGGGTGCGCAACTTTGGACGGCCATTTGCAGACATGTCAAACACATCGTATCTGCATAATGTGGCCATGTTACTGCCCGAGCAAATGCCTGTAGTTTGAAGTATGATGGTGTCCCCCATAATAATGAACCAACCAGTGGATCAGAGCACAGAGCAGGACGAAACACTTTCTCTCATACAACATCATTTTGAAGCAGTAAAATCAGAGGTCACAAAAGCTGGCGGCGGCACAGACAACATCAGGGTTAGCGACAGAGGCGGCGACAGACAGACAGACAGACAGACAGAGAGAGAGAGAGAGAGAGAGAGAGAGAGAGAGAGAGAGAGAGCGAGGTCTGTGCAGAGAAATGGTTCCTTCCCGCGGTGCCACAGACAAGGGTACCTCACTGCATATATACCCGTCTGTATCCTCCTCACAGAACAACAATTCTCATTTGCTCAACAAACAATATAATCACTGTCCCCGTCGTCTTCATCATCATCCTCCTGAGTGCTACATTCCCCCATTATGCCCCCATTCCCCATTACTCCCCATTACCCCCCCATTACCCCCCCATTATTCCGCGATCATTCCCCCATTATAATCATTCTCCCATTATTCCCCCATTACTCCCCCATTACTCCCCCATTATTCCCCCATCACTCCCCCATTATTCGCCCATCATCCCCCCATCATTCCCCCATTACTCTCCCATTATTCTCCCATTACTCCCCCATTATTCGCCCATTATTCCCCCATTACTCCCCCATTATTCTCCTATTATTCCCCCATTACTCCCCCATTATTCTCCTATTATTCCCCCATTATTCTCCCGTTACTCCCCCATTACTCCCCCATTATTCTCACATTACGCCCCCATTATTCCCCCTTTATTCCCCCAATATTCCCCCATTATTCACCAATTATCCCCCCATTATTCACCCATTACTCCCCTATTATCCACCCACTATTCCCCCATTACTCCCGAATTACTCCCCCAATGGTACCCCATTACTCCCTGCCCCATTATTCTGCGATTACCCCCCCATTGTTCCACCATTGCTTCCCCATTACTCCCCCATTATTCGCCCATTACTCCCCCCTTATTCCCCCATTACTCCCCCATTACTTCACCATTGGTCCCCCATTAGTCCCCACTTATTCCCCCATTACTCCCCCATTACTCCCCCAATCTTCCCCCATTTCCCCCCCATTACTCCCCCATTACTCCCCCAGTACTCCCCATTATTCGCCATTACTACCGACTACTGTCCCCCAGATTTCGCCCTGATTCGTTGTGCCACAGTAACTCTATTGTAAGCCACTTGCCAAAGCTAAACGGACTTTTCCTGTCAAAGGTTTCCCAGGTTTTGGCAAACGCATAGCCCTACCAGCCCCCAGACGCCGCGCGCGCGCAGCGGCAGATACCCTGCCTCAGAACAATCAGACAGGCCGGCGGGAGGCGGGGGGTGAGGGGTCGCGCGTTCTGACCTGGAGGAAGCCGTAGTGCGCGTTCATTGTGGAGGCCTCGTGGTTGCCGCGGTTCAGGTGCACGGAGCCGGGGTACACCAGTTTGTAGGCCAGCAGCAGCACCGCGACCTCCAGGCCCCAGTCGCCGCGGTCCACAAAGTCGCCGTTGAAGAGGTACTGCGCGCCCCCAGGGGCGGGGAGGCCGTACTCCGCGAAGATGGTCAGCAGGTCCGGCAGGTGGCCGTGCAGGTCCCCGGCAATGACCAGCTTCTGGTGGCCCTGGGCCCGGCACTGCAGGGGCTGCACCCGCGGGGCCCGTGCGAATAGGTCCCGCGCCTCCGTGAGGATCTGGAGGGAGGGGGGGGCGGGTGCGGATGGGGGGGGGGCGGAGCCGAGGGGTGCCCCACAAACCGGATACTGCCCCACCAGGGGACTACACCCCCCCCCCCTTGCGCAAGCACGGCCGCAGGCCCAAAAGTCCAGGCAAAACAGCACTTCAACGCCCACATGTTGAGAAGGGCTTAGTTGCCATGCTTAAAACCCCTTTCTTGGGGATTCTCAGGGGGGGGGGGTTCGGGGGGGGGGGGGGGGTAAGGGCGTATTCTGCTGCTGGGGGGGGGGAGGGGGTGCCCGGTGGTTTGCGAACAGTGCTCTCCTGGGCTCTGGGAAAACTACCGCATGTCATCTTGCGATGGCAGCCACCAGCCCGACACTCACGCGAGGAGGATGCGACGCCACACATCACTGTGACACCGACTCCAGCACTGACTTGTGCCCGCCGGTGTGTGCATCTGCAGGTTCATGGTCCTGACAGGGGCTTCCAACAATGGCGACGATACTTTCCCTGCTGTCCTTTCCGTGCGCCGTGCAGGGCCCCTCCGGTTTCGAGTTCGGGACCAAGGGGGCGACTATCACGGGGGGGGGCGACCCCTCGGTTCTGGACGCCAACTACCCCCCCAACTAACTGTTGGCCGAAGGCCCCTTGGGGGGGGGGGGGGGGGGGCAGGGGTAGTTGGCGCCCCAGGACCCGCGGAGTCGCCCCCCCCCCGTGGCGACTATTCCCCAGGCGCTCCACTGGAGGTACCACGATATCCGTTTTGCCCGTGCGCCCCGCCCCGACGACCGCAGCGCCGGTCTCTTCTACACGTGGCGCTGGTATCTGGAGCCACTGTGGCAGGAGGAGACCGGCGCGGCGTTGTGGAGGCCGGCCCGCCGTGGCAACATTTTTGGCGAGCGCGGTCTGCCCTGCCCTCGCACCTCCCGTTGCGGTTCCCTTTCCGCCTGCCCCGTTTCCCCTAGGCTCTCCCTGTTCTCCCTGTCCTGGGGGGTAATGGGCGGCGGGGGGGGGCGTGTTGCGTCGGGGAGGGCATCAATGGTCCGGTTGCAATGTCCGCATTAGGCTCCAGCTGCGCCTGCCCCACAGCCTTCACTGCCCACTGTCCAGTTCAGTGCCTCCAGTGAACTCAGGTCCTTTGGCAAGTACCAGCCCTTACCTGCCTGAATGGATGGGTTGCGACCGCCAGGACTCCACCGGTTTAGGCGTACATGCAGGTCAAGGGCCATTCCTTCTCCAGGCGCTTATGTAGCTGGCTCCCTCTTGGCCCTTCTTCGGGGAGGGGGAGGGGGGCCGCAAGCAGGTCACAAAGCACTCCACACATGCACGCCCCGGTATGCGTATGCAGCAGTGCTCGGCAGTTCTCACAGCTATGTCATGCACAGCTCTCCTTCTGGCTCATTGTGCTTCGGTTGGCCGTGTTTTGGCAGCCACAACCTCTGGCTTCAATACTACGCACATGAGGACCTCTTCCTTATCATACAGATCATACGTGGGGGGGGGGGGGGGGTGCTCCTCCTTCCCTCACAGGGGGGGGGTGCTCCTCCTTCCCTCACGGGGGGGGGGGGTGCTCCTCCTTCCCTCACGGGGGGGGGTGCTCCTCCTTCCCTCAGGGGGGGGGGTGCTCCTCCTTCCCTCACAGGGGGGGGGGTGCTCCTCCTTCCCTCACGGGGGGGGGTGCTCCTCCTTCCCTCACGGGGGGGGGGTGCTCCTCCTTCCCTCACGGGGGGGGGTGCTCCTCCTTCCCTCACGGAGGGGGGGTGCTCCTCCTTCCCTCACGGGGGGGGGTGCTCCTCCTTCCCTCACGGAGGGGGGGTGCTCCTCCTTCCCTCACGGGGGGGGGTGCTCCTCCTTCCCTCACGGGGGGGGGGTGCTCCTCCTTCCCTCACAGGGGGGGGGTGCTCCTCCTTCCCTCACGGAGGGGGGGTGCTCCTCCTTCCCTCACGGGGGGGGGTGCTCCTCCTTCCCTCACGGGGGGGGGTGCTCCTCCTTCCCTCACGGAGGGGGGGTGCTCCTCCTTCCCTCACGGAGGGGGGGTGCTCCTCCTTCCCTCACGGGAGGGGGTGCTCCTCCTTCCCTCACGGGGGAGGGTGCTCCTCCTTCCGTCACAGGGGGGGGGGGGGGTGCTCCTCCTTCCCTCACGGGGGGGGGTGCTCCTCCTTCCCTCACGGGGGGGGGGTGCTCCTCCTTCCCTCACGGAGGGGGGGTGCTCCTCCTTCCCTCATGGGGGGGGGGGGTGCTCCTCCTTCCCGCACGGGGCCGCACACAGGTCACAAAGCGCTCCACACATGCAGGTCCTGGTATGCATATGCAGCAATGTTCCGCAGTTCGATCAAACTTTGCTTGTGTTCGAGGGACCACTCTAATCCTTACATATTGGCCTTTGTTTTGTCAACACATGAAGTGTTTGCACGCTACAGACAGAAAGGCGCTCACCGGTCATGTCGGGTGGGGGAGGGGGACGGGGGAGGGGGAGGCGGGTCGTCGCGCCCTGTCCCCTCCTTCCCCTTGCGGTGGAACGTCCCGGCTCAAGGGGGCTCCTTGTTGGTGTCGGGTGTGCGTGGTGTTGGTGGTTTTGGCCACTTGCTGCTGCTGGCGCACATATCCCAGTCCGCCCTGGGCGTGGTTTCGTGCTTGTTTGCTGGCTTGATGGCCTTGGCGGGCGCGGCGGGGGTAGACCATGCACGTAGCACGCGCCCGGGGAGGGCGGATGCCCCGCCCTCTAAAGCCCTTGACGCCTTCCCTTTGGAATAGAGGGCGTCCCCAGGGAGGAAGGGAATCAGAAGGGAAGGGACCTCGGAGCCGGCCCCAGAGGCGGTTAGACGGGCGGGTTGCCAAAGCGGTTGGGGGCGGTTACTGTCGTTACAAATGCCATTGAGGCTGGCACTTGGCGTCAGAGGGACAGTGGCTGGGCATAGGCTTGGGCGACCCTCTGCCGCAGCTTCTGCCTCGTTCCCTCCGCTGTGCTGTGCCGAACCCTCGGGTTCTTGAAGGCCCATGAGGGCTCGTGGGCTGAGGCGTTTGGTGCGGGGCAGGGGGCGCGCAGGCACACCTTGCACAGGTAAATGTCGTGCAACGGCGTCTCGGGGTGCCGCGCGAAGTGCAGGCCTGAGACAAGCGGACCGGGGGGGGGGGGGGGGGCGGCGGACGACGCCGTCGACGGCCCGACGCAGCACACCGCACCGCGACGGGCCCCGCACCGCACTCCCTGACGCAAGGCACCGCGCGGCAGTGGAACGCAGCACGGCCCCGGGGGCCATGACGTCAGGCCTTCGAATCACCCGCATGATTGCGACCTCCTGCCAGACTCCCTCAGTTCAATTGTTTCGTTTGGGGGGGGCAGGCCATGGCACTACCGCTCACTACCAGGCCATTGCCTAAGGACCCGGGGCGGGGGAAGTGGGGGTGTTTTGGGGCCCTGGCCAGCCCCCCCCCCCCCCCTCACATCAGAAAAATTTCCCTCGGGCAAAAAGTGAAATTTATCGAAGGGGCCGGAAATTTGAGGCCGATGTCAGGTACACAAACTGTTTCCTGGCCTCTGACGCGGGGGGGGGGGGTTCCTCCTGAAGCAGAAGCCCGCTCACCACAAGGCACTCAAGGAATCCCCCGGAATCAAGGGTCAGGGCTGTCCAAGGCAATGCGAACATCACACGCCGTGAGGCTGGGCTAACTCTGGTGCCAGGGAAGGCAGCGGGAACTGCCGCGGACTGACTCCGTTCCATTGCGACGCCGTCCGCCGCCCGGCAAACCTTCTGTTCCAGCACCGCCCGGTCAGGGCCTCCAAAGGTCAGGTGCAGACCCGCCGCTGTGGCCCCGCCGCGCCTGCCTCCACACGGCCTTCATTGCCTTCTCAGTTCCATTCGTGTGCGACTGGCCATTGAATGTCCCGGTGGCCCATTGTGCGTCTCCCGACGCTCCCTGACTTGGGCAAGAGCCAAGGGGGCCTTCTGGTTCAGGGCTTTAACGCCGGGTCACGCCGGGTATGTTCCGAGGCTGGCCCGGTCGGGTCTGGGAAGAGGGGGGGGGGGGTGAAGGTGAGATAGCTACCGAGAAGCACCACTCGTGGCTGGGGTCATGCCGTGTGTGGCCTGCTTCTGCTGATTGGGGTGGACCCAGGGATGTTGTAGAAGAGGGGGGGGGTCCGAAGGGGGGGGGGTTTGGCTGGGACCCACCTCCTCCCAGTGTCCCCCTATGGTCCGGGCCGAAAAATTTTAAGCTTAAATCCTCTTGGCACCGAAGCAAAATTTTGGCTGTCAGGCTGAAACATTGGAAGGGGAAGAGGGGGGTCTAGGGGGGGGGGTCCGGGGGGGGGGGGGTACCCCCCCTCCTTCTACGGTGTGCGGCTAATACATCCCTGGGTGGACCCCCCTTACGTTGAAGGGGGTGCAGGGACCACGGTGCAGTGCACGCGCACTGCGCGCCGATATGGCGCTGAGACCCGTACTTCTTATCCATGAGCGCCATCACCTGCCGAGAGCTCCAAAACATGCGCCAACAAACAACACATCGTTGTCATCATCTTCTCCAGAGGTGCCCATGCCCCGTGACACTGAGTGGGCTCCACCCAGAACAGACTGCGCTGGGAAATGGGGTCCTGTACCTCCAGTAACCCCCCCCGCCCCTTCAAACGCCGGCGCGTGCTTTTACTTTGTTGTGTGGTTTATTTCTTGCTGGCGTTTTACCATCCATGCATTTGCTATGTTCTGAAGATGCCCTGGGCTACTTGACTCCTGCGGATGTCAGGCTGCAGGTGCCATTTCAGTTATACTACCCGTTAAGGTGGTGCGGCCTGTTGCTGCACCAAAGCCTAGACAAAGGCTGCACACGAGCAGTCATCTAGCGCTGCCTTTCTGAAGGAAAACGTGTTTACAACGCAATGTCACGGTCTTGAAGCTTTCCATTTCAGGGACTGTCAGGCTGGGATGGCGCTGCCTGCTTTTGTTTTGGTGTGAACCCCGAACCCCACGTTGAACCCCCCCCCCGGGGAGACCGTCACTTCACTGTTTTGCCAGGCAATATCTATTACGGTGGTTTGTGTTGCTGAATGAGCCCGCAGTAAGTTGATATGGTTAAAACAATGGTGGTATACTCGTTTGGTTAACGTATGGGTACAGATACAACGAGGGTTGCACACAGAAAACAAGATGCAAAGAACTCATTCTTTGGATGACACACAGGATCAAATGCAAATACCATACTACTTAAACAGAATTAGGTTTGCATTGCGTGATGTCAAATACAACGATACAACAAGGAAGTATTTTACCACAGCACAGAGACAACGGCAAATTACTACGGCACCTACTTGTCGCTTCAAATTATTGCATGTGGTTGTGTCAACACATATGATTGCGCAACCAACACAGTGATCCCATGCCATAAACTGAAACCAGAAGAGCTGTTGTCGAATTTGACATGGCGCACTACAAACCATCTGTCACACACACGTCCTTGCATTGCAGTCCCATCACTGCAAATCAGTCACCCGTATGTATTCTGTGATAGTCTCTCTGCAAAGGCGGTGGACGGGGTGTCGTGTTGCTTTTTGAGACCCAAGATGTTTTCCCCCGGTGACCGTGTATGGTACCACTCACGCACACTTGGTGCATATGTGTTGGCCCAACAACATTTGTGTTGCATGAAACACATTGGCAGAGCATCAATGCAAAAGTCGCTTCACCTGTGTCGTCTTTGCTTGCATCAGTGGAGGGTACCACAGTTTGCCTTGAAATACCCTTGCAACCCGGCCCCCAGAGACCGTCACTTGGCGACCGTCTCCCCCTCTCCATGGGAGACTGTTCCGTGGGTTCAAACAACTCACAAAAATGTGTCTACTACTCTTATGTCTTTAACTGGCAAATTCGCCACCAAACCCATGTCTGATGTGGCTGCACTACAATGGGTACCGAATTCAATTAGGTCCCAAACTAATACGGCCCCTACGCCCGCTGCGCTTCAGACAAGACCATAGCTAAGTCAAGGGGGGGGGGGGGGGGGTAACATGATCCCCTGCTCTGACGGCAACCACACTCGTGCGCCCCGTCCGGCACCCACGTCTGCCCCACGGGGGCACACCCAGCAGCTCCACTTGGGCGGGGGTGAGGGGGAACGTGAGGCGCGGCCCGGCGTACGCCGCCTCGGGCTCTGCGCCGAGGGTGTCCAGCTCCCACTTGAGGGCCTGCGCCTGCCACACGGCCCGGGGGTCGGCAGGGTCCCCTGGGGGCGCGGGGGCGCTGGCGGCATCGAATGCGTTCGGTACGGGGGCCATGGGGCGGCGGGTCACTGCCCGGCCGAGCGCCTAGGGCCAGAGGGATGGTCTGAGGCACGCCGTCGAGGCACTGGAAACGCGGCAGGGGCCAGGCAGCAGAGTCGGGGGGCAAGGACCTTTGTAGAAAGGGTGATGTAGGGAGTGGCTCCGCCCGTGGGCCACTGCAACCCCAGAGAAAGGGGGCCCTTCGATCCTCCTTCCAAACCCCCAGCCCCGCCACCTGATGCAGATGTCTGCATGTACCCCACCCCCGCCGACCCCGACCTCTCTAATTAGGCTCCAAGGGCCAGGCCCACCAACAGCACCGCAGGACGTCTGAAGTTGCTCAAAAAAAGTGATTTGAGACAAAAATTTGGGCAAACCTGGCTCACCCCCATATTTCAAGAATCTTGTTCTGAACCCTTTTGAATGGGAACGAATAAGCCCCCAGGTGATAGTCTCTCTGCAAAGGCGGTGGACGGGGTGTCGTGTTGCTTTTTGAGACCCAAGATGTTTTCCCCCGGTGACCGTGTATGGTACCACTCACGCACACTTGGTGCATATGTGTTGGCCCAACAACATTTGTGTTGCATGAAACACATTGGCAGAGCATCAATGCAAAAGTCGCTTCACCTGTGTCGTCTTTGCTTGCATCAGTGGAGGGTACCACAGTTTGCCTTGAAATACCCTTGCAACCCGGCCCCCCGAGACCGTCACTTGGCGACCGTCTCCCCCTCTCCATGGGAGACTGTTCCGTGGGTTCAAACAACTCACAAAAATGTGTCTACTACTCTTATGTCTTTAACTGGCAAATTCGCCACCAAACCCATGTCTGATGTGGCTGCACTACAATGGGTACCGAATTCAATTAGGTCCCAAACTAATACGGCCCCTACGCCCGCTGCGCTTCAGACAAGACCATAGCTAAGTCAAGGGGGGGGGGGGGTAACATGATCCCCTGCTCTGACGGCAACCACACTCGTGCGCCCCGTCCGGCACCCACGTCTGCCCCACGGGGGCACACCCAGCAGCTCCACTTGGGCGGGGGTGAGGGGGAACGTGAGGCGCGGCCCGGCGTACGCCGCCTCGGGCTCTGCGCCGAGGGTGTCCAGCTCCCACTTGAGGGCCTGCGCCTGCCACACGGCCCGGGGGTCGGCAGGGTCCCCTGGGGGCGCGGGGGCGCTGGCGGCATCAAATGCGTTCGGTACGGGGGCCATGGGGCGGCGGGTCACTGCCCGGCCGAGCGCCTAGGGCCAGAGGGATGGTCTGAGGCACGCCGTCGAGGCACTGGAAACGCGGCAGGGGCCAGGCAGCAGAGTCGGGGGGCAAGGACCTTTGTAGAAAGGGTGATGTAGGGAGTGGCTCCGCCCGTGGGCCACTGCAACCCCAGAGAAAGGGGGCCCTTCGATCCTCCTTCCAAACCCCCAGCCCCGCCACCTGATGCAGATGTCTGCATGTACCCCACCCCCGCCGACCCCGACCTCTCTAATTAGGCTCCAAGGGCCAGGCCCACCAACAGCACCGCAGGACGTCTGAAGTTGCTCAAAAAAAGTGATTTGAGACAAAAATTTGGGCAAACCTGGCTCACCCCCATATTTCAAGAATCTTGTTCTGAACCCTTTTGAATGGGAACGAATAAGCCCCCAGGTTTCGCAGGGCCCTTGGAGGGGCCGACGAAGGGGACCTAATCGAACTGCTGTACATCATGCAATGTTCCCTTCCCCAACAGCGTGGTCCCAGTACTGAGTCTGGATAGGACCGCATTCTCGATTCCACTGACACCACATTTCATGGAATGCTGCTACATCACCGTCCAAACAACGATAAATGACCAGAAATCGACCGAACCAACGCCTCGTGTTGCTTGGAGGCGGGTGTTGCTTTCGTGTTACACTGTGCACGGTACATGCGGAAAGACATTGGGGGAATGTTTGCCCGGCCCGCTACTTTTCTATTAACTATCCCGACTTCAGCCCCAGATTTACCCTCTCATGGAGAAGTCCCCCAAGTAGACCACGTTGCACTGCACACCTTCCCTACAAAACACTTGACATAATAAAGCAATAGCTGTGAATCCAACAACTCCAAATGTCATTTGTATTGTACTTAACAAACAACATTGGTCCCACAAGTGTGGGTGTCAATACATTCAGTACAATAGTGCTCCTTACACTCATCACAAACTGCAACGGTGGAGCGCTTCTGGCAACACAACACACACACTTCTGCCTCATCTTGCGTGGCGGCCAAGTTGCTTTGGTCAGTCCAAACATGAGGCGGGACATGCTCCCATGGTCCACAGGGGGGGTGACGGACTTGCCTCCAGATGCAAAATTGTTTAAAATGCAACAAAATATGGACTGACTGACTGGTGCAACTCCCTAACCCTAATTCAAGGGGCCACACAACAAAGCATGGATTGAGAGTCCCTAACCCCAGCTCAAGGGGCCACGCAACAAAGCGTGGATTGCGAGTCCCCAACCCCTACTCAAGGGGCCACACAACAAAGCGTGGATTCAGAGATTGTCCCGGTTTCCTCAATAGCACCGGAAGGTTGGGGCCCAAAAGAGGGCGGAAATGCTACGTCACCCCTGCATTCTCGGGGGTCCCCAACAAAGGGGACAAAATCAGAAGTCAAAACCTACGCTAGGGGTCACAATGATGCCCCTAGTATCTCAAAGTATGGGTCTCTAGTGCAGCCAGACGCCCAAATAGCTGCACTGCGCTAAGTGCGCCCCCTTAGTTTACCCCCTAAAAGGCCACCGGTGGGGGACAGGTCAAAAAGATGCCCAGCGCGCTAACGTTCCCCCATGTTGTACTGTTCTGAAAACCAGGGGGCCAAATATGCTACAAAAGGCCACCATCCCCAAATCCGCTTCCTTGACACAAAACAAGAACATCCTGCATCTCAAACCCCAGGCATCAGACAGCACACGTAGCACACAGCGTGACCAATTGAAAAACGCACCGCCAAAATCCATGGTGTGAAAATTGACGGAACCAACGCCTCAGTGGGGCTTGGAGGCGGGTGTTGCTTGGCCAAAAACCGACGATGATCGTCGGCCCTCCAGAATCACTCTGGCAGTCTCAATAGTACTTCATGTATCACACGGCGAAGCGACACACATGGTCCATGCAGCCCAGCAAGGCGCCGCCAGGCGTCTACAGAAGATTGTCTTGCAGCGCTTGAGATCGTCACTCACTCTCCCATAGCTCCGGGCACAGGTCATGCCTCGGCTCCATGTCGCCCTTCCCTTCCCTGCGCCGTCTGTCTCGGGTGTCACTCACATTTGTACCCCCCCCCCCCCCACTTGTATAAGCTACGCCAACGTACACAATTATTACGGTCCCTACGCCTACTGTAGCTTGGACAAGGGCGTGGCTTGCACGCGACACATACAACTGCCGACACACATGTACTGAAATTGGCAATTCAAGACCTATGGGATGCATCAGACTAAAAAAAGGAAATTGTTGGTGCACCAACAGGGGGCCACATGTGCTGAAATTGGCAAATGTGACGACAAACCCATGTCTTATGTGGCCGCACTACATTTCGTACGTAATTCAATTACGTACACAATTATTACGGTCCCTACGCCTACTGTAGCTTGGACAAGGGTGTAGCTTATCCATCCATGAGCGGTGGAAAGTCCAGCGACAGGTCCCCACCGACAGACCCACGCTCTCACAATGTGCAGAGTCATCAATACGGCGGCGAAGCCGTCGCCACGAATCGTTCACAGATACGGCGCCGGAGGCGCCGCAACAGATAGTGCTGCTCTCCCTCCCTTCGGTCAGGTGCACTTTCAGCCTTTGCGCCTCTTGGGGTTAGTGCTGACATCCGTACTGAATCCTGACGACGAGCCCCCCCCTTCCGATCCCTCACTCGAGGTAGACGCACTCTCCATGTCCTCCGCCTCCGACACTGTCGTAGACGAGAACTCTGATCTTTGTGAGCTGGACACCTCCGACGACATCTCTTCCAGCCCCAAGTCCTCCCACATTGGTTCTATCCGCGGTCTCTTGGCCACAGGCCTGTCATTGTTCGGATGGGACATGCGCCCTGCTTCTGCCAGGGCATCCGCCTCCTCATTACCCTGCACCCCGAGGTGTGACGGGATCCAGTGGATCTGCAGCTCGTCCCCCGCCCGTTCCCGCTCCCAGAGAATGGTCTCCCACAAGTCCTTGTGCCCCACCTCCCCTGAGGACGTGTGCCACCCATGCCGACGCCACTTTGGTGACCATTCCATAATTCCTTTAAAAACGTACTCCGAGTCCATGACCACCGCCAATCTCTCGCCAGGGCGCCTGGCCAGTACTGCGTGCAGTACCCCCCGCAGTTCCCCCGTGCTAACCGATTGTCGTTCGCTAATCGGCACATGGGCTGAATGGTTCCGAGGGGACCCCCTGTGAAACCATACCCCAAAACCCGCCTGAGCCCAGCCGCGCACCGTCTTTGCCGACCCATCAGTATATGCCACTGTCCACCCCCCTTGCTCCAGGGCTGCCAGCTGCTGTACTTTTCCATTTTTATATTTCCCCCACTTCGCCACTTTGAGCGCCAATGTATCCAAGGCTCGCGGCGGGCGTGCCGTCCTGGGCTTGTGCGCCGGGCCCTTAAAAATACCCGGCATTGCCGGATCACTGAACCATCCGTCCAGGATTTCCACAAATGTGTACAGATCCAGCCTGGAGCAGGACATGTTCACTTCCGCGCGCCAGCGCCGCAACACCCCCGCCCACCCGGCGATGAACTCGTCCAGTACTGGCATGTGCTTCTGGTACTTGGCCCGGCAGCGCACGCTCCACTGTACCTTGAGCCCGGCCCATAGGAGCAAACCCTGCGTTGTGGTCAGCGACAGGAGGGGGTGATCACGCAGTAGCTGGCTCTGTTCTACCACCCCCGAGGGTCCCTTTACTACCCCGAAGGCCCGCCGCACTGTGTCAAACATAAAGTTGCTAAAAAATCAGTTTCGAAAAACATGCTCATGGTCCTCCACCCGACAGTCTAACGGGCACAGCTCCCCCCCCAGGCGTTCCATGCGTGTGCCCACAGGCAGTTTCTTCCACAGGCACCGCTGGATGAAATCTCTTTCCCACCTGGGGAGGTGGAGCCGTCCAAACGCCTGCCACACTGGTGGTGGCTGCCGCGGCGCATGCCGCCGCGTGTGTAACATGAACAACAACATCTTCCTCGACGTCCACAACTGTCCGCACCTCCCCAAGTCCGGTCCCTGATACTGGTCGCTGGAACCGAGGATTTCCCCCACCCTGCGTAGGTACACCGGCTGCCACGTCGGCGCCAGCATCTCCCACAACACCAGGGGGATGGCACCGTCCTCAACTAGGTCCCCCCACCGCATCACCCCGCGCTTGAGCAAGGCAGAACAGTGATAGGTCAGGCGTAGCGAGTTCGCCAGAAGCGCATTGTGCCACACCGGCATTTCCGAGAGCCGGTGCACCGGCGGCGGCGGCACCTCCCCCCCCCACCTCCGCGTGATGGAATACGCTTTGAGCGCACCTTGCAAAAAAGTCGGCATCCTCAAGGGCACTGGGCCCAGCTGGAGGTAGGGTAGGTATTCCACTTCTATCACCAGCCCAATGGAAAAAGCCCACCGCCGGAACGGCTCAGCATGTTGCTCCGCAAATTTTTCTGGCCGCAGGGCATACGTTACAAAAGTCTGGCTGTGCAGCCACTGCGCATATGCCGACAGGCTGGCTTGCCCCAGCCCCCCCTCTGCCTGCGGCAGCTGCAATATTGGCATCGTCAAATGCCAGTTACTCAGGCCTAATGCCGTGCGATGCGTGAGGTCCAATTGCAAGCACACATGCTCCGTGGGTCGATAGGCCCGCGCCGTCAGATAGCAAACCGGAGCAATCCAGGACACAAACAAATAGGCTCTCTTCTCCAGGCTTAGAGACATAGACGCCACGGCTCGCGCACGCGTCAGCATTTTTGCCACCACCGGCGCGTACGCTTTCTCCACGGAAACGTTTCCCAGCGAAATGCCCAGGTATTTGACCCACTCCTTCACTGTTACCCCTGCCACCGTGGCTGGCATGGTGTCCCCGTCGCGCACTTTAACCACCGCAAAGGTTTTCGTCGGGTTCATCCTCAAACCAGAAAAATAGCCAAATACATTCAGCCGATATAGGGCTGTCCGCAGGTCACTTTGGTGCGTTGCCCCCCTCCCTGGCACACAGAACAGAATGTCAGCGGCGTACAACGAAACGGTGAGCTGAATTTTTAAAGATTTAACATCATAAATCAACAGGACGGTAATGACATCAAACAGGAGGGGGGAGAGCGGGTCCCCCTGCCGAATGCCTGATCCAGGCCGCAGTTGCACCGAGGGTTCAAAGGACTTGCCTACGCAAAAGAGAATGGGGCCCGCCATGACCGAAAGCAACACCCGCACATATATTGCTTGAATCCCCAAAAACATCAGTGTGGCCTCCATCAGATTAAAAGTCACCGAGTCATACGCTTTCCTAAAGTCTATTACCACCATAATTTGCTTTGGCAGCTGCTCCCATTTTGATCGGGCAAAAATGATGTGATCGAGCATCTGTCTACCTGGTAGGAAGCCCTTTTGCTCGGGAGGGATGATTTGCTGCAGGGCGTCAATCACTTGTAACAAAATCGTGGTGGAAATCCATTTGAGACAGGCGTTTTGTAGTGCACTGGGGCGCAAGTCCTTTGGCCATTCCGCGCCTGCAAACTTGGGCAGGCATTTCAGCAACGACGTCCCCCAAGAGTCCGGGACCCCCCCCCCTCTTCAAATACAGCTGCATTATCTCCAGCAAGCGGGGTACGAAAACCTCTGGGTACGCCTGGTACAATTCTGCCGGGATGCCGTCCATGCCCGGCGCTGAGCCCCTCTTCATGCGCTCTAGCGCTGCTTGGACTACTTCCTCCGTGAGCTCCCTGAACAGCAACGGCATCACCCGACGCACCTTATCCGGGATCGGTAGCGAGGCCAGATACTGCTGGCACTCCGCCACTGTGGCCCCACCCCCCTCCATCACCCCCCGCACCAATAATGATGTAGGGCCTTGGCCACCGCCATTTGCGACTCATGGGAGACCCCGTGCTGATCCCGCACTCTGGACAAATATTGCCGATCCCGCAGCTGGCGAACCATCTCATGGATGCGCTTACGCCTCTCCGCCATGTGCTCTGTCCGCACCTCTTTTGGCTGCAACTGCGCTCGAAGGCGCGAGAACATTTTTTCCTCAAAGACTTCCCGTTGCTCCTGTGACTGCAGGCGCACCAACCTTTGATACGCTGATGCCACCGTGGGCTCTTCGTAGCCCAAATCCTGCAGAAAATCCCAAGCTCCCAACGCCAGCCGCGTCGGCGTACTCTCCCGCACTAGTGCCTGCAATTCCGTGTACCCCACCGGCGCATGCTCCTGTTGCCACGTCACCGCCGCACGTTTCAACAGTATCTGCAACTGGTCCCACCAATCCTCAATGGGCATCACACTTTCCGCGTGAGCCTGTAGCAACTCATTCAAGGAAGACACCGACACCGGGCAATCCAGCATCTCCAAGGGGAACCGAAAGCGAGGGGCACCTGAGGTCTCCGACCGCTGCCCCAGCTGCAACACCACTGCTTTATGATCAGAGGGAGTCGTCACTGTATAGACTCAGCGCACGGTATGCACCACCGACAGCGGAACATGTACCCGATCAATGCGCCTCTGCGAGGCCGGGCACGTATAACCCTCCAGGTGCTTTGGGCGCCGTTCGCCATGGAGATAGGACCACACGTCTTCCACAGAGAGGGAGGACAACACCGAGCCTTCTACCCGCCTGCCTTTGCTGACTGACGGGATTTCTTTGCTCACATTGGCGGAATCTGCCCCAGGTACCATGACGCTGTTGTGGTCGGCCAGCACCACCAATGGCAAGGGCGGCATAGCCGCAATCTTCGCCTGCAGGCGCTCCCATTGAAACCTGCGCTCCGTCGGCTCACATGAGAAATGCCCCGTCAAAAACCGTATCTCGCCCCCCGCCTTAGCCTTAAGGTGGGTGAACAGAAAGCGTGGCCCCAGGGCCTCTGATGAGACATGTTCCCACTTCTCCGTGCGCCAGTGAATACTAGACGATCCTTTATCCCCAAGCAAGGACTGCAGGTTGAAGTGGGCTGCAAAGCCCTGCTTCTGCAACCACCAGCTTTGCGACGAACATATTTCTTGATCCTGCAAGTGGGTTTCCTGCAGCCCTAGCACATCCAGCTGGTGTTTTTTGACGATCCGCATAACAGAAACTCTACAAAGCTCTGCACGCCGCGACTCCCGCGGACGACGGAGCCAGCAATTGACATTCAGGGTCCCAATCGCCGTCCTGATGGACGGCCAGAGGCTGACGACAAGGGCGTAGCTTATCCATGAGCGGTGGAAAGTGCAGCGACAGGTCCCCACCGACAGACCCACGCTCTCACAATGTGCAGAGTCATCAATACGGCGGCGAAGCCGTCGCCACGAATCGTTCACAGATACGGCGCCGGAGGCGCCGCAACAGATAGTGCTGCTCTCCCTCCCTTCGGTCAGGTGCACTTTCAGCCTTTGCGCCTCTTGGGGTTAGTGCTGACATCCGTACTGAATCCTGACGACGAGCCCCCCCCTTCCGATCCCTCACTCGAGGTAGACGCACTCTCCATGTCCTCCGCCTCCGACACTGTTGTAGACGAGAACTCTGATCTCTGTGAGCTGGACACCTCCGACGACATCTCTTCCAGCCCCAAGTCCGCCCACATTGGTTCTATCGGCGGTCTCTTGGCCACAGGCCTGTCATTGTTCGGATGGGACATGCGCCCTGCTTAGCGTAGCTTATACAAGGGGGGGGGGGTACTGAAACCCCCACATTCACTGTCCACCCCCCACAGCAAACTTGTACCACTGCTGTCCGCGTTGTGACCCACACTGTCATTGTCGCACACTGTCGGCCTCCTGGTGTCACTCACGTCCGTGCTGCACAGCTCCTCACCATCCGAGCCGGATTGCATGTCCAAATCACCCGACCCATGACTGGAGGTACTGGCGGTATCAGACGCCCCCCTGAATCCACATGGGAGCCCTGTCGGGGGGAATGTTTGCCCGGCGCGCGCCCGGCGCGCTACTTTTAGACTATGTTCCCCCCGAAGAGCTCCCAAGCACACCCCTTAGAAACGCCCTTAGAATTAGGTGACCCAAACTGCCCCAGCTCAAGAAAGTTGCAAACTGGGGTACACAGCACCACTCTCGGTCCTTTAAGGGCGATCTTGGTCAACACCTTAGTAAGTTGGGAGAATGGGGGGTTAGGATAGCACAACCGCATCGATCTCCAGTAGAAGCGATAGGCGTTATTGAGGTATCGCGAACAGTAGAGCTGCATCATAACATTGGTCCCACAAGTGTGGGTGTCAATACATTCAGTACAATAGTGCTCCTTACACTCATCACCAACTGCGACGGTGGAGCGATCTGGCAACACAACACACACACTTCTGCCTCATCCCCTGCCCCATCTTGCGTGCCACAACCGAGCAAACAGCTGCTCAATGCGTGCCCTATACCACCCGTGCACGTCATTGTAACATTGTTGGCGGCATGTCAAGATGCCATTCTTTCTTCCAATGAATGGCACAATGACATGAATCCGGCCTTTATAAGCACCATCATGGCCCCCAACTTCGAAATCAAAGAAATCACCTCGGGTACAAGAAGGTCCATACCCATCCAAAAGCAAAACATCTGCTGATGTCCCGGGGGCCAAGGGGCAAATCCATATAATGTTGCCCAACATATCAACGGCAACAGTCCACCGGTAGGGCACGGGTCACAAAAGATGCCCGGCGCGCGCCCGGCGCGCTAACGTTCCCCCTCGGGCCTCCTCAATGTCCAGCTACCCCCGACCCCCCTTGAAATATCCCCCCTTTTGTCGGGCTGGCCCCCCCCCCCCCCGGGGGGGGGGGGGCGCACCACAAATATGTATAGTATCACAGTGTAAGTCAGCTTCGGCACCTTTGGCACTTTGTAAAAATTTTCTTTGGTGCCTTCTGCGCGTAGTATTTCCTATGCTTTTTGGGCCAAGGTGACGGTTCCCCCCCCTGGGAGGGGGGGGGGGTTCAACGGGGGGGGGGTTATTTTCAACGGGGGGGGGGTTAGGCTGCAGCCCCAGAGGCTCCTACTCAGCTACCCTCCGGCGCTTGGAGAGCAGCAGTAGATTATTTGGATGTAGCTCCCAGCCCTGATTGGCCAGTCCATCGGCCTCCCTCCTCGTCAAGGTGCCTCACCTGCAAAAGGTCTCCTGCGTCTTCTCTCAGCCACAAAAGGTGTTCACACCATAAGTGTTGCTTGGACAGGGCCATGAGCAATGGATACTGAGCTCACATACTTAGGCGTCACAAGTTGCCCGCCCCCCACCTGGCGCTATGGCCCACGGAAGTCCATGTTGTAGTGAGGAGAAAAGTATGTGAAAAGGGGTGTTATTTTGGGGGTATCTATCCCCCCCCGGTGGCAATAGGCAAAATGAAGGTATGTGTGTGAAATATATGCCGTTATTTCTATTTCTAGCTACACACAAATTTTCGAAATAAAGATACCAAATCACAAAAAGATGGTGGTATTTTATATTTAGACCATTGCATTCCTTTAGTAGGGGGGGGGGGTCTATCTATTATTACTTTTACCCCTTGGTTCCAGGGTTACCACAAAACCCACGTATACAGCACAAGTAAAAGAACAGCAAATATATGGGTCATTGAAAAACAAATAAAACTACCCCCAAAGCATATACGTGTATTTCCTTTTTTTATGAACCTGGCCGAAATTTCGGCCAGTTTGTGCCAAAACAATCAAAACACATGGTGTTATTCACCAGACAGGCCCAAGCTGGCCGAAATTTCGGCCAGGTCCTTCAAAACTTGAAATAACGCCACAGAAATGGATACCTTTGAGGTTTTTTGCAAGCTGGCCGAAATTGAGGCCAGCTTTTCCATTGGTTCCATTGGAAACATGCATGTGTATATACACCTTTTAACGCTTCTGGCCGAAATTTCGGCCAGCTTTTTGGTTTAGTGTTGAATGACTATACTCATTTTCATTTTTTTAAGGGCTGGCCGAAATTTCTCCCAGCTCTCTGCTCTAATCACCTTTCATACGTTCATATTCGGCTTTTTTGCCAGTCGGGTCCAAAAACATCAAAACACATGGTCTTATTCACCAGACAGGCCCAAGCTGGCCGAAATTTCGGCCAGGTCCTTCGAAACTTGAAATAACGTCGGAGAAATGGATACCTTTGAGGTTTTTTGCAAGCTGGCCGAAATTGAGGCCAGCTTTTCCATTGGTTCCATTGGAAACATGCATGTGTATATACACCTTTTAACGCTTCTGGCCGAAATTTCGGCCAGCTTTTTGGTTTAGTGTTGAATGACTTTACTCATTTTCATTTTTTTAAGGGCTGGCCGAAATTTCTCCCAGCTCTCTGCTCTAATCACCATTCATACACTCATATTCGGCTTTTTTTGTTGGTGTGGGCGAAATTTCGGCCAGCATTTCCTCTTTCTGCGCATATCAGCAATTGTTTTCCCATCCAACACATTCTTCTTGGTTCCAGGGTTTCCACAAAAGCCACCTATGCACCACAAGTAAAAGAGCAGCAAAGATACGGTTCATTGAACAGCAAACAAAACTACCCCCAAAGGATATACGTGTATTTCCTATTTTTATTAACCTGGCCGAAATTTCGGCCAGCTTTTCCAAGAACATCAAAACACATGGTCTTATTCACCGGACAGGCCCAAGCTGGCCGAAATTTCGGCCAGGTCCTTCAAAAGTTGAAGTAACGTCACCGAAATGGATACCTATGACGGTAGACATGCGCAAAGAACACAGGTGCACTGACATTTGAAGATGGTGTACAATGTACCACACTCAATGACAAGCAAATACTTGCCAACTGACAAATCCACACAGGCTATGGGAAAAAACAATAGCAGTACACCAAAAACACTTAGGGACGCAGATGCTGGCCGAAATTTCGGCCAACCTTCGTACCGGCAAACAATATAACCCGTTGGAAATGGCAGTAGGCAACAAGAGACATACGAATGACTTTATAAAAAAGAAGATCTTGGATGTAATCCACAGGCGGTGCGGCCTTGAGATCGTCATAGCGCCGCTGCACACGATCCTCGGATAATTTATGGACGTGGCCAATGCTTCGGTCGTGGTCTATTACAATTTGGTCAAAGAAAACTTTTATTTTGGTTGTTGACGTGACCCAGTCGGATAACGTGATGGTGGTTGATGAATTTTTCATTGGTGGTGCCTTAGGCTTCCCTTGAAGTCCCTCTGTGCTTGCCTTATCCCCGTCCGGTTGATGGGCAGGTTGGGATTGCCCATTTTCGGACGCAGCTTCAGCTGGAGGGGAAATAAGCACCTCCTGTGAATCCAGTGCAGGCTCGGTCATAAAAAAGGATGCTACAGCAGGGGATTTCATGGAAGGAGAAATAACAAAAGTGGCAATAACAAGCGCAATTCAACACAAAATGGCCCAAAATCGACGTCTTGACACGAATGATGGAATACCATAGCCGAAATTTCGGCCAGCCATGCACTGGATGTGAAACCACTGTTCAAAATTGGGTTGCCGAGAAGCTGGCCGAAATTTCGGCCAGAAATGTGTGTCATTTGGAATCAGGGGTCCACATAAGGCAACTTTGGCCGAAATTTCGGCCAGCAAAATGCAAAACAGAGAATGTACACACAAAACAGTGGCAATGCGTGGCACACACCCCATACGAGCATGACAGTTATAGTAATACCAGAAGACATTAACGCTGTGAGAAGAAAGCAGCTTTATAGGAGTGTACGGTGTAATATTTATGCACAGCAAGAATTGCAAGTTGGCACAAATTTCGGCCAGATGTTTTGGATGGGAAAACAATTGCTAATATGCGCAGAAATGGGACACACTAGCCGAAATTTCGGCCACCCCGGCAAAAAAGCGGGATACGAGTGTATGAAAGGTGATTAGACCAGAGAGCTGGGAGAAATTTCGGCCAGCCCTTAAAAAAATGAAAATGAGTATAGTCATTCAACACTAAACCAAAAAGCTGGCCGAAATTTCGGCCAGAAGCGTTAAAAGGTGTATATACACATGCATGTTTCCAATGGAACCAATGGAAAAGCTGGCCTCAATTTCGGCCAACTTCCAAAAAAGCTCAAAGGTATCCATTTCCGTGACGTTATTTCAAGTTTTGAAGGACCTGGCCGAAATTTCGGCCAGCTTGGGCCTGTCTGGTGAATACTACCATGTGTTTTGATTTTTTTGGCACACGCTGGCAAAAAAGCCGAATATGAGTGTATGAAAGGTGATTAGACTAGAGAGCTGGGAGAAATTTCGGCCAGCCCTTAAAACAATGAAAATGAGTATAGTCATTCAACGTTAAACCAAAAAGCTGGCCGAAATTTCGGCCAGAAGCGTTAAAAGGTGTATATACACATGCATGTTTCCAATGGAACCAATGGAAAAGCTGGCCTCAATTTTGGCCAGCTTGCAAAAAACCTCAAAGGTATCCATTTCTGTGACGTTATTTAAAGTTTTGAAGGACCTGGCCGAAATTTCGGCCAGCTTGGGCCTGTCCGGTGAATAAGACCATGTGTTTTGATGTTCTTGGAAAAGCTGGCCGAAATTTCGGCAAGGTTAATAAAAATAGGAAATACACGTATATCCTTTGGGGGTAGTTTTGTTTGCTGTTCAATGAACCGTATCTTTGCTGTTCTTTCACTTGTGGTGTATAGGTCGGTTTTGTGGAACCCCTGGAACCAAGAAGAATGTGTTGGATGGGAAAACAATTGCTGATATGCGCAGAAAGAGGAAATGATGGCCGAAATTTCGGCCACACCAACAAAAAAAAGCCCAGTATAAGTGTATGAATGGTGATTAGAGCAGAGAGCTGGGAGAAATTTCGGCCAGCCCTTAAAAAAATGAAAATGAGTATAGTCATTCAACATCAAACCAAAAAGCTGGCCGAAATTTCGGCCAGAAGCGTTAAAAGGTGTATATACACATGGATGTTTCCAATGGAGCCCAAAAGCTGGCCTCAATTTCGGCCAGCTTGCAAAAAACCTCAAACATGATACACTAGATGAAGCGGATACCTAAGGCTAACACATCACCACCCATTTCAATGCATGTCACACAACGCTGGTACCAACATTGCTCACATATGTCAAATAGCATACTCAAACTAGAAATGTAGAATATTCTCACATCGTGCGTATATGGGGTCCTAGAGGGCGGGCAACTTGTGACGCCTAAGACATATACCCCCGTGACACAGGCACATGGTCATAGCCACCATTCTCAGTTCATTGCTTGGCCATAAACAGTGGAATGTTCAGCGATAGGTCCCCACCGACAGACCTATGCCCCCTCATTCGGTGCATCGTCACAGATCAGGCGGCGAAGCCGCCGCCACAGTTAGTCCATGAATACGGCGCCGGAGGCGCCGCCACAGATTGTCCATGCGAGCTCTGAGCGTCTGGGTCAGGGTCGCAAGGTCAGTTCATTGCTTGGACAGCGGGGGGGGGGGTACATGTACCAGCGGGCTCGCACTGGTGTATGACACAAAACATCCTTCACCCAAAGTTGCTCAGTTTTTCTCTCCCATGTAAACAGCCAGTGCTAGTATGACCCGCTCTGTGGGCATCTCGACTCTGTGCCACCGGGTCTTCCTTCGTGCCTTAGGGCCCATTCCATTGCCTCTAGAGCGTACCGCCTGGTGCTCATGAACGTCCTGTACGGGCCCTCCACATGTGGTGTGCATCTTTGTTTGTGCCACCTGTTGCCTGAAATTCCTCCGAGGGGGGCGTGGGATCCGTCACTTGTAGCCATTTTGACCATATTGCTACGTGTGTCTGTAGGGACGGTTGTCCACCTTTGTGGTAATTACCCATTGTGTGTTTGGGAAGGATGACTCCCGGCCCTTGCTCACCCTCTTCCCCTGCCTGCTTGCCACTTGTGGATGGATCCGCTCACTGCTTTGTGCTGGTCATCTCTTGTTTGCTTCAGCTACTGATTGGTCAACTTCCACTTGGGTTGCAATTTTTTCCTCTCTCCTTGTAAACGGTTAGCGCCAGCATGATCCGCTGCACCAACATCTCGACTCCTGCTTGCCTTGCGGGGGCGCCGGGGGATGGCGCAGCGCTGTGGGCCGCGGTGGTGTCCGGGGCAGTGCCAGTGCCCTGGAGGGCACGGGAATGGCAGCGGCCGGACGCACCTCCGGGGCTGTCCACGGGCAACGGCGCCGCGCGGCTTCCGGGCAGTGGCACGGGCCCCTCCAGCAGCAGCGACACCCGTCGACGTTTCGGCCTCTAGGGCCCCTACAAGATGTCTTCTGCCCAGAGATCTTCTTTCTACAGAAGGGCCCATTCCGTTCCCTCTGAGGGGAATCCGAGGGGTATCCCGACTTTAGCCCTAGTTTTGGCCCTATCCCAAGGGAAGCCCCAAGCGGACTGGAATCAACACCAAATCCTTCCCTGCAAAGAGCACACAACATTCTACCAAATCCGTGAATTCCACTTCCTCAACACATGTGAAATGTATTGTGCCAAATAAATAGTTTTGTTCCCACAAGTGCGTACACCAAAACACTTCGCACAATAACTTTCATCACATGCACCACAGTGCAGTGGTGTGTTTCTGGCGGCACAATGCACATGTGTCAACCTCGTCCCCTCTATCATCCTGCGTGGTAGCTGAGTTGCGTGCATCAAAGGCCAAACATGAGGGGGAAAATGCTTCCATGGTCCATAAGGGTGGTGACAAACTTGGACCTGAAACTGAAATGAACTGGCTACCTATCACCCAAACCCATCCGAAAAGCAACAAAGGGGTTTCAGAAGTCGTACCCCTCGGTCACAAACTCTGTCATCATCAGAAACTGTTACATTAGTACCCCTGGGTCACAAAATCTGTCATCAGTACCCCTGGATGACAATCTCTTACTTCAGTACAAAATTGGCCAAAGATAAATCTACCGCCAAAACCGCTAAAACCCGCCAAAATGGCCGAAAACTCGAAATCCACCGCCTTCCGAAAACGGCCGAAACAGCCGGGTAAAATAAATCTACCGCCCTCCGAAAACGGCTGACATGGCCAAAAATAACAAATCTATCGCTCGCCCTCCGAAAACGGTCAAAATGGCCAAAAATAATAAATCTACCGCCCCCCGAAAACGGCCAAAATGGCCGAAAATAATGAATTACCGCCCTTTGAAAACGGCCAAAATGGCCGAAAATAACGAAACTACCGCCCTTTGAAAACGGCCCAATTGGCCAAAAATAATAACTCTAGTGCCCTCCGAAAACAGTCCAATTTTTCCAGACCCTGGGTTGGGCCGTTGGCATGGTGCATCACCCCTCTCCACAATGTGCCCCTTGTAGCCTCTAGATTTAGCACCACATGAGTGGCCGTGGTGGCGGATCTGACACGTGGTGAGGATGAGCTGAGGCTGAAACGAGGTTATGCAGTGGGAGACAGCCATGGCCCTAGGCTTGCCAGTGGGCATGAGGCTCAATGACTGTAGGCTGAAAAAGCCAGCGGTGTGAAGACTGAGCGCCGCGATGATCAAGTCCCCCCCCCCCCAGGACGTGCCTTAACAGAAGAAAAAAAGGAAAACCTCTGAACGTCCGAATATTTTGGTGCAAAAAAAGGGTGAGCCGGCCGCCAGACGACGGTGGTTGGCTCGTCACCTACGGCGGTTGACTGGTCAACCGATAGCGGTTGGCTGTTAACCAACGGGATTTGGCTGTTAACCACCAGCAGTTGGCGGGTAACCGACAACGGTTGGCCAGTAACTGCCGCCAGTTGGTCTGTTGGTGTCCTTAAGGAACGTCCTGCCCCCCCCCCCCCCCGGTCCACCAAAGACGGTGTTCGGTGGGTCACGGACGAAGCGCGAAGTGCCCCAAGCAGCGCCCCCAGCCCCGCAGGGCGCTGGGCCCGCAGCGTCTTCGCGTCGCCCCTCCGCATCGCACTCACGGCCACGGGCAAACCCTTTCGCCCGCTCTTCCTCGTGCCGTGGGGGTCCGCGCCGGCCCGACATCCTCTGCCCCTTTGGCCTTCGGCGTCCGCGGAGGCGTGGGGGTCGCATGCGCGCTCAGTTTGGTGTCCCCCGGGTGCGAGTGGCCCGGAGCCTTGAGTCTCAGATCACTGAACAGTGGCTGTGTCTGACTGGGACAGCCCACGGGCAGTGTGCATGGCAGTCACTGTCACAAGAGGTTTTGTGGACCTGCTGGGGTTAGCCCTCAGGGCGTCCCTAGTGCGCCTTTGAGGAGGGAGCGCGCGATGAAGAGCGCGGGCTCCGGCACTGCAACGGCGACCTCTGCGATCTGGACGGAGGCTTTGAATGCCGAGCCCGTGGCAATTTTGGAGTTCCCTCAGTCGAGTGTAGGAGAGTCGGCAATTCCTTCGGAGGTACGCGGGGCTTCACGCCCCCCACTCAGGTCACGATCCCCCCCCCCCCCCCGTGTGTGACATGCCGTCGGGTTGTTGCTCCTTTACGGGGGCCCTGGACAGTCACCCGTTCTCCCCTTCGCATGTTGCGTCGGGTCGCTGCGTTCTGTCGGCCGCTGCGGCCGGTGCTCTTGCTGGTGTCGTTTCCGCATTCGCGGGGCCCAGTCGTTGGTGTGCCGGGGCTGTGCTGGATGTAGCGGGATGTGCCGTTTGCGCGTCAGTGGCGCCCAATAGTTGGCGTATTGGGGGTTGTGCTGGTTGTTGCGGGGGTCGTTTGACTGATTTTGCCAATCCCTTGATCCGGGTGGAAACGCGGCGGCAGGACAAAAGGGAGTCACGCGCGCCTTCACATCTCGTTTCTGCGGCTTGCGCTCGATCCTGCCCTTCGTCCCGCCACAGCACTGTGCACCGGCCTCATTCCAACGACGCCCCACGGCGCGTCGGACGCAGGGGGCAGGGGGTCAGCATTTGGGCGGGGCACAACAGTTGGCGAACGGTTGTGGGGGGACGCATTGAGGGGCGGGCACGGCGCTGCGCGAGTACTCGTCATCCCGTGCCCGACGGCCCGCCTTCGGTCCCGTGCCCGTCCTCTCCGCAGCGTGGCACCGCCCCATTTGCCGCACAACGCACGCCGGCTCACGCCCCCGCTCTCCTCCCGCACGGGCCCGCGCTGCGGCGCGCGACGGAGGGCCGCGCGGCGCGGCACAGGCCCGTGCCGCCGCGGCCCACGACGGGTGCGCCACGCGCGCACGGACCGGGACACGACGGGATGCAGAGACGGGGCGCAGAGGGTACTCCCGCCAAAACCCGGACCGCGACAGCGAGGGCGACGCTCCTCCGTTGGCTCCGGCATCGCAGGGGCAGGGCCACGATCCCGCGGCAGGCGAGCGGCGCCACTCCGCTCACCTGCAGCTCGCGGGCAGCCGCGGACGGGCTCCGAAGACGGGGGCCCCAAAGACGCATTCAACGAAATCGCTCACACACCGAAACCCCGTCTCCACCGACGACAGCGCGTGTTCAGCGTTCCGCTCCCATTTTTGGAATTTTTGGAATTCCGAAAAGTCCAAAAATCGAAAACTCCGGGAAAAAAAATTGCAAAAATTCCAAAAGTCCGAAAAAATTCCCAAAAAAAATCCAAAATATCCAAAAAGTCCAAAGAAGTCCAAAGAAGTCCCAAAGGACACCCTCGTGGCAGTCAAGTGAACACGGCCGGTGATCACAGTCACGCTGGATCGGAGTGCGGTCCTGGGGCACCAGCACCCGGCAGTCCGTGAGAAAAGGTGTGGGTGTGGGGGTGCCACCTCCGGCCCCGGCCCCACGTGACGTGTGCGGGGCTGTCCTGAACCGAAAAAAGAAAGAGGGTTCGTAACGCCAACAGAAACGAGCGTTCACGGGGACGCTCTCCGCTTCCTGGTCAAGACATGGGCAAGACACAAAACCACAGAAACAGTGTTGAACAATGGTTGGCGGTTGGCGGCGGTTGACGGTTGGCGGTTGGCGGCGGTTGGCGGTTAGCGGGTGGGGATTGATGGTGGCGGTTGGCGGTTGGTGGTCCGTGGGAGCTGTCCTGAACTAAAAAAAAGGACAAATCGGGGCTGTTAAGAACAGCCCTGGACGTGTGTGAGGGATCTCCAGACGTGGCGTGCGGCCGCACATGAAACTCCCGGAACGTAGACCTCAGACATATCGGAAGGCAACGTATCGGAATGCACAAGACACGGCGTTCGTCCGTTCAAACCCGATCTCCCCCGCCCTCCACACGGACCTCCCCCGACTCCGTCGACCGCGGCTACTGGCACGGGCCTGCGGCTTCCTGGGCCATGACGTCCATGAGCCCGTCCCAGAACTCCACTTCGCCGTGCTGCAGCAGCACGACGGCGTCGCGGATCTCCTTGTAGCTCAGCCCGGGCACCGCCGCCAGGTTCTCCTCCAGCACCTTCTGCGCCATGTCGCGGAGGTTGTCAATGGGCAGCGTGAAGTGCGTGAGGAACCCCAGGTCCTCCTCCGTCGGCGGCGCGCACGCGCCCTGCGGCGGTCGCGCGCGCGCCGCGGCGCGGATGCGCCCGCACATCGCGCCCCACGCCGGGAAGTTCACGCAGAACGCGACCGCCACCGCGGCGGGCTGGGAGTGCTGGATCAGCCGGCAGAAGTACGAGGGGTAGCTCTGGCAGCGCGGATGGGGCGACCACCGCCTCAGGACCGCGGCCCTGCGCTCGTGCCCCGCCTCGGCCTCCTCCCCGCAGAAGGACAGCAGCTTCTCGAGCTCCTTCGCCGCGAGCTGCTCCCCAAAAAGGCAGAACCGGAAGAACTCGGCCGCCGCGGGGCGGGCGCCGGTCTTCTGCATCAGCTCCAGCCCCGCCTTCAGACTGCGCGTGTCGCTGTCCACGACCGTCGCCTGCTCGCGTGCAAAGGCGCGGAGCATCGCCCGCGGGTCCGCCGCCGCGGATTCCATGTCCGTCACGAAGGGGTGCTCGAGCAGCCGCGTCTCGGTGCGCTGCGTCGCCGGGTCGGCGCCGAGGGCCACGAGGAGGTCAGGGAGGAGCGTCGGGTTGGCGCCGTCGAGCGGGGCGGTCAGGCTGAAGGAGGGGCGGTCCATCTCTGGCGGCTGAGCGAAAGGAAGGGCGTGAGGCAGCGATGGGGGCGTTGGGGGACCTGCATCGCAGCCCATGGAATCGGAAGCACAATGTGCCACGGAAGGGGGGGGGGGGGTGTTCAGTTCACTTCCGGACCTGAACCCCCGCGGCGTGGGAAGGGGGGTCCATTTTGGTTCGGGATTTGGGGGCATTTTCATAAATCTTTGGTTTCTCTAAAAAATATTGTTTTTTCGCTTTTGTTTCAGAATGCTTTTAGATTTTAATACAAGAAACATTTATAAGCTGTGTGGAACATGCGTTTCTGGTAACCACAGCGGTATTATCTCAGCCGTCACGCAGGCTGTGCGTATCAATCAAACGACAATGCATGACACCGGTCCCCACCCCCTCGGTGTGTCACTGCAACCATCGAATGGGTGGTACATGTGTCCCGCGTCCTGCCCACATGTGCCCGGCATGTCACACACGTGCTTACACCGTGGCTCCGCCGACAGCCTGTTTGGTCGCATGATAACCACGCCTCATGGCATGCCCCTCATGGCGGACCCTGTTCAGTGCACTGTGCCCACTGGAGTGCCGACTATATAGACTTGTGTAAACTCAATCAGCAGCAACCAAATGATCGGAGGGCCACTGACCCTTTTGGCTGCTCTGTAGGTCCCTATGGTTTTCTAGTTTCCTTTGCACGCGCTTCCTCCTTTTCCGCCACTGTCTTGCGTACCCCACTGATCCACCGTAGGCTACGCTTTGCTGACTTGCGTATACCATATATGTAGCACAACTTGTTGTGGGATGGGAGCCCCCTCTCCAAGTGCCATTGTTCGTGTCCCTGGAGCACTTGGGCGGTTGTCTCCTGTGCGTCTTCAAACGTGCTTTGTGCCTCCATGTATTGGTGCAGGGCTCCAAAGTACGTCTTCTTGCACATCGCCACTATGTTGTGTGGTCCCCTATCTTCTTTGACCACCGCTAGGTCCTTGTGCACCCTCTTGACCGCGTCCATACCATACCCCCCTTGCGGTTTGAGTTCTCCTAGCCGCAAGGCTAGCTCCTCCCGCACTCGTCTTGTGATGCCACCGAACCAAGCCTTAAACGCATCCCCCGGTATTTCGTGTTTCCTTCTCATGTAGTCGATGTATCCTTCCAGGCCTTCTGCGATTTCTGCGTGTAGCGTCTCATCTACCATCCGCAACTTGATCTTGTGTCCCTTCTACCAAAGTTCCCTCACAGCCGGGTCCCGGAACTTCTCTCGGTTCCACACGGGCGTGCCCCTTCGATACATGCTCGTTCGTCAAGTTGACGAAGTGCTTGAAACATTCACAACTTGTGGTCCATGGTGGTTCGCCCTCTGGCTTGTGGCCATGTTGGGCTTGCCACTCCTCAATCTCTGCCTTTTGTTGGTCCGTCCAGTCTTCGTCCTCAAGGGCAACATAATTCAGCATGGCCGCCCCCACTGGAGGCACGTTCTGCTCACACACACAGGCGTTCCCCTCCCTTCGGGATGGGGTGAAATCTTACCACGGCTGGTTCTCTCATAATGTCTCTCACTCGCGCCCTGCTCCATCCCGGGTGTGAGATCAAGAGCTTGATGAAATCTCCGTCCAGCATACTCTTCTTCTTCTTGTGTGCCATCACCTCCCTTTGGAATGTTGCTTGGATCCGCCCTCTCCATTCTCCTCCTAACTTCCTGTGCTACTCTAGCGCTTGCAGCATGGCCCTGCACCTTTCCACTGCGGTCCTCTTTACCTCCTTCCATGCCCTTTCACCCTCACTGTGCAGCAACCTTTCGATGTGCTTCACCTCTGACACGGCTTCCTTGCTGCGCCGTGTCACGTCCTCCTCCCAACGCGCACCAAACTGTTTTCGGTGCTTCTTCCAAGTGTCCCGTGTTCCCTTATGGTGGTGTCTGTCCATTCCGCCCGTGTTGAATCCATATGGCCATACGCCTTTGACTGCATGCGCCCACCAACGTTCACTTGTGGAACGCGGCCTGCCCCCCTTCGTATAAGCTACGCAAAAGTCTCAAATTGATACGGTCCCTACGCCTACTGTAGCTTGGACAAGGCCGTGGACACCTAGGCTCAAAAAGAGAAGAGTGCATGGTGAGCTGGTGCAAGAAAGGGGAATATAATGCACAAATATCCCCAAAATTAGAGCTATGTGGGTTCAAGTGGGCGAACACTCACAACATGACTCCATGTAGCTGGCAAATTTGTCACCAAAACCATGTCTTATGTGGCTGCATTTGTAGCGAATCAAGTTGGGTACTAAATTAATACCGTCCCTACGTCCGCTGTAGCTTGGACAAGGACGTAGCTTATACAAGGGGGGGGGGGGTATCATGTTCAGCACACCTTCTGCCAGAGGGATGCTGTTGCGATGGGGTGGGGAAGTTTGGGGCCTAAGCCACAGGACGATTCGCACATTTCCAAACATTCACACACTGTGCATTTCCCAGGTTACGTTGTGTTCCAGACACTGCGAGACTGTGCATGGATTTTGGATGCTGACACGTAAGCTGGCCCTCACAGATGCAACCTGCCCCCCCCCGTGCCCCTGCCCCACCCTGGTAGGAACATCACGGAAATGTATTAGTTGTCGGTCACAACGCTGGAGAGAGGCCTTACCCCTCCCTGGCTGTGACCAAATCAGGACTGTTCCTTGACCCGGCACAAGTAGACAAGCTCACTGAAAGCACAAACACTATCCCCTCCACATATGACATGCATCCGATGGGATGGGCGTCGCCAAAACACAGGTCAGCGAAGTCTGCCGTCCGATGAATGAATGAACGTCGTTGTCAGCTTCTGTTGGGTCCTGGTACCACGGAACCGCCAAAGTCCATGGGTCCCAACGGTTCCGAAAACAGATCTCGGGTCTCGTGACACGCGCATCATCATCGCAAGGGGTTCATGAGCACCGGGTTGGGCAACGGCCTCGGCAGGCCGAACGTGAAGATGGATGTGGTTTCGGAACACAGCCCAAGGTCCAGCGACACAGGTTCGGCAAGAGCCCCATCATCCACCGTGCACACACACCCCCACACTAGATCACGCAGCGGGGCAGGCGGATTCGTGCGGAGTGGTGGCCTCGTGCTGGGGATCGCCCCGACAGCTGCCCTCGGAGGCGCAATGCTGCTGCATGGGGGGTGCCCGTCATGTGGCCCAAATGCCTCTCCCTTCGCTGATACAAATGCACGCAGAGCCCAGCCAGGCTCATAGCACATCGGACTGAGGATGCGGCCTGCATGTCACGATACATCGAGATGACCCACTTCCCTGGACTCAGCATCAAGCTGGCATGTTGCTGGCACTCTGGCAGCCAACTTGACACGTGTCTCAGGATCCCATGGGGGAGGGGGGGGGGGGGCAAGGGGATGTGTCGGCAGCTCCATCATACTCCATTCACGAGAGTCGTCAGAGCTGGATAAACACAAACTGTCAAACTGTCACCTCGTGAACTGTCATTGGCCGTGTTTTGTCGGCCAAAACCCCCAGCCTACATGTCACGATACATCGAGATGACCCAGTGCATATGCAGCAATGTGCGGCAGTCCCATCGTCCCCCATACTCCATTCCGGACCAGAGAGGCATCAGAGCGTGATATGTACACCACTGACAAACTGTTACACTGTCATTGGCCGTGTTCCGTCGGCCCAAACCTCTAGCCTCGCTTGGAAATCGAAGGACTCTGTTGCCACATTCATATCAACAGAAGAAGAGGACAGCGGGTGTCGTGTGATATGAACGGCGCACGGGCGACCAAACAGTACACTCCGTTGTCAAGCTCTGTATGACTTTGGTCAAACCCACCAGCCAAGGTTCAGGGGTGAGTGTTTGCACGGGGAGCTGGGGATGGCCAGGCCAGGCGCTCTGAGACCCATGGGCTGCGGTGGTGTGGGGGTGGAACTCCGTGTGGCGGTTATGAGTAGCTTTAGTCAGACCGTCGACCAGGCGGGAAACGGGGTGAGACTACCTGCAAAAGGCCAGCGTGCCATGGACCCAAAGTCTTTGGGGTCATTCCTCCAAATGGTGGCACATCGCAAAACGTGTGTCCTCCAATAATGACTAAACAGCGATGTACGCCACAAAAGTGAATTCTGGATTTGTCGGGGACGCTAATTGGGGAATTGGGAAACCCATTGGAGCGACATTTGACGGATGCATGTTCCTGCTTACATTTGGCTGGATGGCACAACACACCACCACTTCCCGCGCCACGCCACCCACGCCACCCCACGCCAAGCCACGCCACACCACGCCACACCACGCCACACCACACCAAACCGCACCACAACACAACACAACACAACACAACACAACACAACACAACACAACACAACACAACACAACACAACACAACACAACACAACACAACACAACACAACACAACACAACACAACACAACACAACACAACACAACACAACACAACACAACACGACACAACACGACACGACACGACACGACACGACACGACACGACACAACACGACACGACACGACACGACACGACACGACACGACACGACACGACACGACACGACACGACACAACACAACACAACACAACACAACACAACACAACACAACACGACACGACACGACACGACACGACACGACACGACACGACACGACACGACACGACACGACACAACACAACACAACACAACACAACACAACACAACACAACACAACACGACACAACACGACACGACACGACACGACACGACACGACACGACACGACACGACACGACACGACACGACACGACACGACACGACACGACACGACACAACACAACACAACACAACACAACACAACACAACACAACACAACACGACACAACACGACACGACACGACACGACACGACACGACACGACACGACACGACACGACACGACACAACACAACACAACGCAACGCAACACAACACAACACAACACAACACAACACAACACAACACAACACAACACAACACAACACAACACAACACGACAAAACACAACACGACACGACACGACACAACACAACACGACACAACACAACACAACACAACACAACACAACACAACACAACACAACACAACACGACACAACACAACACGACACGACACGACACGACACGACACGACACGACACGACACGACACGACACAACACAACACAACACAACACAACACAACACAACACAACACAACACAACACAACACAACACAACACAACACAACACAACACAACACAACACGACACAACACAACACGACACGACACGACACGACACGACACGACACAACACAACACAACACAACACAACACAACACAACACAACACAACACAACACAACATGTAGGCCGGCGCAGAGCCCGTCCGGCATTCCATTCCATCCTCGCCAAAGACCGCGACGCCTACCGCGTTGCACTCCGAGACACACTCCAGAAGCTAGGTCCCTCTGACCATGTACCCGTAAATTGTTGCGTCTAAGCCCCACGGATTATTGGCATAGATACCAAGCAGTGTGAAAATGTCGGGCTTGAAGCCACTGCGGACCTGCAGACCACAGGCCTGGAGGCATGCCACCACCCGCTGCACGTCCTCACGCGCCGCAAAATCATCGCAGTACACGCAAATCACATGCTCATCCCTGTCAGGACTCTGGGCGGCACATTTCGCAGACATGCCCAGCCGCCCCTCGGCGGTCGCACGCGCCACGGTCAGCCACACGGGGTCGACGCGCGCACGCGGCACAAACACGAGCCACTTGCCGGTCGTGTACCGGTGGCGCGAGGCGATGCTGAGAATACGCTGGACGGTCGCGGCCGTCTCCTCCGCACACACGCGCTCCTGCCGCGCAATCCGCGCGGCCAGGCCCGCCAGAACCGGCGCGCACTCCCGCACCGCCAGGCGCGGACTGCCCGCGTGCATGGCCGCGGCCCGCGCCAGGGCGTCCACCGCCAGCCAGTGCACCCCGTGACGCACACCGACCGCCGAGGGCGGGAACCGTTGCACAAAGTCGTCGATGGACTCCCCGCGCGGCTCCCACCGAATCCACCCGCGGTGCGCGCGGCTGAGGTCCAGGGGCGAGCGGCGCTCCGAGACCGCCTCCCCGTCGGTCACGAGTGCAGTGGTGCTGTTCGGCGTGACGTCTTTCGCAGGGACGACGGCCCGGAGCGGAGTGCCGGGGTGGCGGGGGGCGGGCGCTGCCACGCCGGGGGATGGCGCAGCGCTGTGGGCCGCGGTGGTGTCCGGGGCAGTGCCAGTGCCCTGGAGGGCACGGGAATGGCAGCGGCCGGACGCACCTCCGGGGCTGTCCACAGGCAACGGCGCCGCGCGGCTTCCGGGCGGTGGCACGGGCCCCTCCAGCAGCAGCGACACCCGTCGACGCTTTGGTGCACCGCACTCCACGGCCGCCCGCCGCATCGGATCCACGGGCCGCAGGGGGGCGGTGCTGCCGCCGGTCGCAGAAGGACTGGCGCATGGCGGGTGTGCAGCGGCGGCATCGGCCGCGCTTCTGTCCGCTCTCAGACACACGTGAGGCAGCAGGCTCGTGGCGCACACTGGGCAGGCGTCCTTTGCGGGAGGGGCACGCTCGCTTTGCGTTTGCCATTTCTGATGAGCTTCCCTGCGGATCCGCCATAACTGCTCCATTGAACTGCAATCAACGGCAATCGGAATGAGACACGCGTCGCCATGAAGCAACGGATACGGAGCTCGCGTATGTCGTGAGGGACACTCCCGCACGGTGGCAAGTCTTCCTGTGCACTTATCTCTCCCTTCTCCTCAAGGGCTTGCGGTCAAGCAGGGCAGCCCAGTGGCCCCTGTAAAACTCTATCAAACGTACTCAAAATGTCGTCGCTCACTTGCTGCATGTCCACCAAAGGCAGAAGCTTTCAGCGGCTGCCGCACCTACACGCTTACCCCCCTCCCCCTGCCGTGTCCAGCGAACAATGGGGGAACCCTTGCACTGCGCACGCACGTCGTGTGCACTGCGCGCTACTTTTAGACTAGATTCCCCTGTGAAGAACCCCCATACCGACCCCTTCCAAACACCCTCAAAATTAGGCCACACTAGCTACCCAAATGCCCCTAAATTTAAGTCACTCAAAGTACCCTAGCTCAAGACAAATGCAAGCTACCTTCCCTTTATATAAGACATCATGCAAAATGCATCACCCCAACTCAAGGGCCCACACCAAAGTGTGGGAGTCCATGGTGAAGATGAGAAAAAAAAAGTGAAAAGGGGTGGAAATGGGTAAAAGTGGGTGAAAATCCAAAAATGCCGTATCCCCCATGTGGAAGAAGCATCAAAACCTATGCTAGGGGCAACAATGACGCCCCTAGTATCGCAAAGTATGGGTCTCTAGTACGGCTAGACGCCCAAATAGTTGCACTGCGCCTGCACTGCGCTAAGGGCGCCACCAATGGGGGAATGTTTGCCCGGCGCGCGCCCGGCGCGCTACCTTTCTATCAACTATCCCGACTTCAGCCCGAGATTTACCCTCTGATAGAGAAGGCCCCCCAAATAGACCATGATGGACTGCGCACCTTCCCTACAAAGCACGTTGCATAAGTAGGCAATAGCTATGAATTCAACAACTCCAAATGTCATTTGTATTGTACTTAACAAACGGTACTTTGCCTTTACCTTTCACACAGATTTCGCTATGGTAATGAGTCCCCAAGCTGCAAGCCGCGTGGACGGCGTTTCTACCTCACGCCACAAGAACGAAGCGCAAACTTAGTATTCGCTATATCACCCCTGCCTTCTCGGGGTCCCCATGGTGGGGAGAAATCAATGGCTACATCACCCCTGCCTTCTCGGGGTCCCCATGGTGGGGAGAAATCAATATGGCTACATTACCCCTGCTTTCTTGGGGTCCCCATGGTGTGGAGAAATCAACCTAGTAAGGAGTGGATGTGGTGGACACGAGCAAAAAATGGAAGAAAAGTGGTGAAACTGGGTGAGAATCCAAATATACCATATCTCTCTGGGACGGACAGGCAACACGGAGCGTTTTCAGGGGTCGGTGCCATTGCTGCCTCGTTTGTGCCCACTGAGTGTCCCAAAGGGGGGGGGTATGTGGGGTATATTCGGAAAGCCCTTGAAAAGGGCTTTTCGGAGATGTATGGGTTAGGGGGGGGTCCGGAACCATGTTTTTTCAAAAATTGGCCGTTACCGTTGACAGGTTGGGTTTTTTTTGCCTGTTCTAGTCTGGTTTTAGACAGACTGCACCGCACCCCTACCCCCATTACTCCAACATATGGGCATATGAGGGTCAAGTCATTAGGGTGGATTTGTTGCATTTGATGTGTAGAAGACATGTGCAACATGGGTCCCCTCAAGACCCCAATATGTTGAAGACTTTGACCAATAACTACCTTGGACACCCAGGTGATGCCTGGTGCAACTTGCAGCATCAAGCTCACCAGGGTGCAAGATATCAAAGATGGCAGAATTTCTCAAACAGGCTGTCAAGTTGGGACATGAGACCACAATATTTGGATTCAGCACGTCAAAATGCATCCATTTACCTCCTGTCACTTTGCTCCAACTCCACAATATGTCGGAGCACCCAGGGGAAACTTGTGAGTTGGTGTCCCGCACGCGTGAGCGGAGCAGCCTGAGGCCCGAAAACCCTGAAACGCCGAAAATTTCGGCCTCGGTACTAAAAAATATGGTCACCTATCCCCCCAAACCCATACATTTCTGAAATGGCGTTTTCTCACAGATTTCGAAAAGCATACACATACCCCCCCCCAAGGTGACGACATTTTGGTGCGTTGGACCAAAAGTTGAGAAAATCCTGAAAAAATGTGAAAACGCTCCGTGTTGGCAGGAACCGAATGTCCCAGAGAGATATCCCGAATGTGAAGAAAGCATCAAAATACCCATTGTCAAACAACAACAATGCCGATAGTATGACAAAGTATGGGGTTCTAGGACGGCTAGACGTCCAAATAGTTGCAGTGCACCCCCTAAAAGGTCACCGGTGGGGCACGGGTCAAAAAAGATGCCCGGCGCGTGCCCGGCGCGCTAACGCTCCCCCAATAAGTCCCCCCAAAACACGGTGCGAACAGGAGTGTTCGTTGGACACGCCGTTCGGTGCCCAATTCACTCAGTACCTAAATCCGGCACCCAATTAATTAGTCCAAACGGAAGTGTTCATTGGACAAGGCATTCGGTGGACACGGCCATGAAGCAACGGATACTCAGCTACCGAACGCCCCCGTGTCACAGGCGACCGGTCACGGCTCACAATTGTTCTGCTGCACTGCAGCACTTCCAAACCAGCACTGAATGTTGCTAAACCTAAACCCGGTACCTCATTAATTGGGTCCCAACGAATTATGGTCCGAATGGAAATGGTAATTGGACACGCCGTCTGGTACCCAATTAATTTGGTAGCTACCCGGTGCCTAATTAATTGGGTCCCAAAAAATTATGGTTCGAAGAGAAGCATTCGTTGGACAAGGCATTCGTTGGACAAGGGGGGAGGTGGTACCTCTTGCATCTTTGTGATGGTTGTGAATATCAGCTTGGCCATTTTTTTGGGGGGGGGTAAACCCGGTACCTAATTTATTGGGTCCGAATGGAAGTGTTCGTTGGACACGCCGTTCGGTACCCAATTAATTTGGTAGCTACCCGGTGCCTAATTAATTGGGTCCCAAAAAATTATGGTTCGAAGAGAAGCATTCGTTGGACAAGGCATTCGTTGGACAAGGGGGGAGGTGGTACCTCTTGCATCTTTGTGATGGTTGTGAATATCAGCTTGGCCATTTTTTTTGGGGGGGGTTTCCACATTTCTCGCTGTTCGGCCGTGCGTACTGTTTTTCGGATGAGGTGTGGGCGGGGTTATGCGCCTCCACGTTCTATGGATGAACGTGCTAACCAAGCCTCAACATGCTCTGCCCATTGTGGCCACTGTTGCTAAAAGGTGGCCGTAGTGTAGTCAAGCACGCAGTTTTGGACTGATGCTCCGTGGTGCACGTGGCAATGCGTGCATCGCTTGTCTGTCCTATCCCATGGAGGCGCACAACCCACCATAGTACCTGCCCCAAGCACCATGGTAGGTATGCAGTCCTTCGCCGTTGCTATAAGGGTTTCTAGCTCAGCCAATGCGCCCCTTCCATGATTTTTGTCTCCGAAGGTGCATTAGCCAAGTTTTTGGTGGCATGGGCATTTTCTGTCCGTGATACTATATTTGCCGCCGTGAGATCTGTACAAGGTTGTTGGCGGAGGTCGCCTCCCATGTTTGCTGCTCGATCTGAGGCGTTGTTGCCTTGGATGTCACAAAAATCCGTATATGAGGCAGCTTGCTCAAGCATACTAAATCCTGTGTCCTCGAGCATCATGTGTCCCATGTCCATTGGTCCGTTGCATAGCGTTTGCCCTGTATGAAATTACCCTAGTTCGCTACGGCAATGAGCCATACTTCTGCACAAGTGTTCTAGGACAAGCTACAACCCTTTCTTTGATACAAGTAATACAAGTTCAAAGTCACTGTGCCAATATCCTCGGGAGGGCCAACCCTATGTACAATGGTACACACACATCCCGGGGCAAGGGTTGGCGGGTGGGCAACTGAGGGCTAGGGCAGGTGATGGGACACTGCATGTGTACACAAAAAAGATTTACATAGGTGGCATCACCTCAAACCATCGCCCCTCCCGACCAATGGACTTGTCGGTTGGCTATTGGGACATATGCCGATGTCTTGATATGGGATGGGTATGGACCTCTGCACATGAGATGATTTCTTGGCAATGGTGAGCTTTGTACCCCCCCCACCCCCTACTATTGGGTGGGTCCTCAATGGGAAATAAGGACCCCCCCCCCCTATTTTGAGAGTGGGGAACTCACAAAAATATGATTTGGAAGGTATTCAGATGGGAACGGTAGGGTTTTGGGGGCTACAAAGGGGTTGGAAGGGCTAAAAATAGGTGATGACATCACTGATGATAGGATAGGATAGAAGTGGGGCGGGGTCACAATAAACCACCAATGATGAGTCCAGGGAAGCACTCACAAGAGGGCACACCGTGCATGCACGTTGCATACATTTTCCATTAGATATGGGCTGCAATGATTGCTTTTGGTTTTGCTTTTGTTGCTTTTCATCGCAGAGAGGTCATCCGCCATTGGTCCAGCCGGGAACATGCGCGTTGCAGGATTGGCGGTCAACACTTCCCGTTGTGCTGATTCAGCTTTCCGTGCTTTGCGTGGTTTGCACATGCCATAATGTTCGTTTGAGGAAGAGCAACAGGCGGCCATGCGATTTGCAGCCATGGGCGGAGCACTGGGGGGGGGGGGGGGGGCACTGGACGGTGCGTGTGCGGTGCAGAAATCGAACTGCAGTGAACCCCAGGCAACGATTGGTTCGAAGGGTTTTGAGCAAGGTTTCGCACGCATCCCTTGGCTCTGCTCCCTCTGGGACCTGTGGGCCCCGCCCTTGTAGGCAAACACACAGCGAATTCGAATAAGAGTATGACCTGCTTCTTCGGACTGCATGACTCAGTCCTGCGAAGGCCAGACTCTGAAGAAAGTCTGGTCTCCTGTGCACATGTCCGACCACACTATTTACAGTCACTGGCAGAATCCCGTACATCTTTCTAGGCTTGTTTGATTGGTGGAAAGAACAGCTCCACCAACATACCCTCCCCCCCTCTGGACAGTACCTGAGAGGGGGGCTGAGGGGGCACCTATAGCCCTGCCGGGGCTTGCACTGACGAGTTTGGCCGGTCAGCAATTCTTTGTACAGGGGAACCTAATCCAGAGAGCACAGGGGGCTACAGACGAAAAAGGAGTGCGTCATTGAATCATAGAAAGCTGGGAAATCACAAAACACCGATTTCTGTGCGTAGGGACCGAAAGCATACAACTGCCGGCAACAAAATCCGGTTTGTGTCTGCGGTGATGGGGGCAGGGGGCGTCAGTGAGCTGCACATGCACCAGCAGATCCTCGCTGCATCGGGAGTGCAGACGCAGTGCTGCACAGACAAGGTCTGCAACGTTACCAGGGGCACCATGCACAGGCGCACGCACGCACGTGTGCAGGTGCTGTGCACCCAGGCGTGCCCGTGTTGCCATCGCGGACAAATAGCATAGGATAGCATAGGAGAAATTGGCAAACTCACTGATGTTGCACGTCGTATTTCCGTGACAAAACGGTAAAAGGAACAGGCTGGTGTTGGTGCGCGCGCGCAGGGGAGGGGGCACACTACCCAGAGTGTGCAGGAGATTTCCGAAGGCATATGAAGGCTGCCATTCCCTCTCAGTGCCATACCATGTGTGGAGGAGCAGGGACACACTCAGGGGCCAAGGTGTCGCTGCCAATACAAGACATGCAGAAGGAACTGATGACCCAGACTGGGCAGTGGGAATGCCGTTGCACTGCGCACTGCGCGCGTATTTGATAAAATCTAAAAGATATGCATCATCTGCATCCGGAAAAAACATTGCGCTTCCACCCACATGGGCCTACAGGGTGAAGTACGGGCTCCAAGCATCAATCACACCACACCACATTGCACTGCACCGCACCCGCCACACCACGCCAACACCAGAGGCCGCAGCAAACCACACCACGCCATGCCACGGCATGCCACAGCACGCACGCCACACCACACCACACCACACTACCACACACCACACCACACCCACTGCCCACAAGTGCAATGCAGCACGGCACACACAGTGCAGTGCGGAGCACAGCACCAAGCAGCGCAGCACCGCACACAAAGTACTGATAGTGCAGTGCAGCACACACGGTGCAGTGGGCCCAATAGACCCTGTGTGACCGTGCACAGGCATCGGCAGAGCAGCACAGGCCAAGTGCAACTCTCTACTGGTCCCGGCTGCACAACAACACACTAGCACACAGCGCGCACTTAGACACACAGCCCTCCCTTTTACCTGTACCTGTGGGTAGACATGCCGGCCATTGCCTTTTGGTGAAAGCACCTTCGGCACACCACACTACACCGCACCGCACCACACCACACCACACCACACCACACCACACCACACCACACCACACCACACCACACCACACCACACCAGACCACACCACACCACACCAGAATCAGATTGCACTGCCAACTGCCCCAGGGCAGTGAGGCAGTGCATTGCAGAAGTTGCACTGCCCACTGCCCCCAGGCAGTGGGGTAGTGCATTGCAGGAGTTCCACTGCCCACTGCCCCAGGGCAGTGAGGCAGTGCATTGCAGGAGTTGCACTGCCCACTGCCCCAGGGCAGTGAGGCAGTGCATTGCAGGAGTTGCGCTGCCCACTGCCCCCAGGCAGTGGGGCGGTGCATTGCAGGAGTTCCACTGCCCACTGCCCCCAGGCAGTGGGGTAGTACATTGCAAGAGTTCCACTGCCCACTGCCCCAGGGCAGTGAGGCAGTGCGTTGCAGGATTTGCACTGTCCACTGCCCGCAGGCAGTGAGGCAGTGCATTGCAGGAGTTGCACTGCCCACTGCCCCAGGGAAGTGAGGCAGTGCATTGCAGGAGTTGCGCTGCCCCCTGCCCCCAGGCAGTGAGGCAGTGCATTGCGGGAGTTCCACTGCCCACTGCCCCAGGGCAGTGAGGCAGTGCATTGCAGGAGTTGCGCTGCCCACTGCCCCCAGGCAGTGGGGCAGTGCATTGCAGGAGTTGCACCGTCCACCGCCCCCGGGCAGTGAGGCAGTGCATTGCAGGATTTGCACTGTCCACTGCCCCCAGGCAGTGAGGCAGTGCATTGCAGGGGTTCCACTGCCCACTGCCCCCAGCCAGTGAGGCAGTGCATTGCAGGAGGTCCACTGCCCACTGCCCCCAGGCAGTGGGGCAGTGCATTGAAGGAGGTCCACTGCCCACTGCCCCCCGGCAGTGAGGCAGTGTGTTGCAGGAGGTCCACTGCCCACTGCGCCCAGGCAGTGGGGCAGTGCATTGAAGGAGGTCCACTGCCCAGTGCGCCCAGGCAGTGAGCAACAGTGCAGCAGGGCACACACAGTGCAGTGTGGTGCAGAGCACCAAGCAGTGCGGCACCACACAGAAGGCACTGGTGGTGCAGCGCGGCACGCAGGGTGCAGTGGGCCAATGGGACCCTGTGTGACTGCGCGCAGGCGTCGGCAAGGCAGTGTCGGCCAAGTGCGAGAGTGCACTGGTCCGGCTATGCCACAACACACTTACACACAGCGCGCACACAACACACACAGCCCAGCCCGTTTACCTTTACCCGTGGGTAGACATCCCGGCCTTTGCCTTTTGGTAACAGCGCCTTCGGCACACCACACCACACCACACCACACCACACCACACCACACCACACCACACCACACCAGAATCAGAAGCGGCCCACAAATGGGCCCGGTGGTAACATAACCCCTGCCACCTAGGGGGGTCCCACACCACACCACACCACACCACACCACACCACACCACACCACACCACACCACACCACACCACACCACACCACACCACACCACACCACACCACACCACACCATACCACATCGCACCATACCACACCACACCATACCACACCACACCATACCGCCCCACCCCATCTGAGTTTTCCAATTTGCTGTCTAATGTGCCGTTCTTGTGTTTCTTGCGGTCTCCGCAGCTTGTCTTCAGGTGAGTTGACAGTAGCCAATGCTGGGTCTTGGTTTCTTGGACATTTGCTCTGCTTGGGGCGGGCAGCCCTAGCGAAGGCAGCCAGCGTCCTCCTAGCTTGCGTGAGATGGGGTCGGTAAGCCTCAAAGTTAAAGCTACCATGGCGGCAACATATTTCCTAAAATGTGGCTCTCACCGATGAGTCACAGTGGGTGGGGGGTGGCCATCGGAAAGGCCACCAGAGCGGCAATCCGCCATTTTACCTGCAAGAGTACTAGGGTGTGGTCAGATGTGGGCATCTGTAGCACATCGTGATAGGCCTAGTGGCACTGGTGTGGCATCCATCATCTTCGTCTTCCATGTGTGTCTTGCCATGCCTTAGGCTAGTAAGGTGCCGCACTAAGGGGGTCCAATTGGCCTACCTACCAGGGCCAAGTTGGGGAGGAGGACCATACAGCATCGCTGTAATGACCCATGATGATGTTGTATGGGTGTATGGAGTCAATGATTTGGTCAACCTGAAATTTGTCCGTGGTGGTGAATTCGGAGCACACACACACTACGGTTCACTGCCCCTAGTGTGGCAGTGTGTCGCAGGAGTTCCACTGCCCAGTGCCCCAAGGCAAGAAGGCTGTGTACAGAAGGAGTTCCACTGCCCACCGCCCCAAGACAGTGTACAAGAGAAGATCCACCGCCCACTACCCCCAGGCAGTGCAGCAATGTGCCGTAGGAGCTCCACTGCCCATGGCCCCCGGGCGGTGTGGCAGTAGAACGATCCCCACTGTGCACTGCCCGGCACACTGCGGGAGTAGACTGCAGGATTCACAACCCATGGCCCACTGGCCCCAGACAGTGCGGGCAGCAATGTGCCGCATGAGTTCCACTGCCCCCAAGCAATGCAGTGGTGTGCCGCCGGACGTCCATTGCACACTGCCCCCAGGCAGTGCGGTAATATACTGCAAGAGTTCCACCGCCCACTGCCCCAAGGCGGGTGGACAGTGTACAAAAGGTGTCCGATGCAGTGTGAACGTAGGAGTTCCGCTGCCCACTGCCAACAGGCGGTGCGGCAGGCAAGCACCGGAGTTCCACTGCCCACTGCCCCAAGGCAGTGTGACCGTCGGAGTTCCACTACCCCCTACCCGAAGGCAGTGTGACCGCAAGAGTTCCGTTGCCCACTGCCCCAAGGCAGTGCAGCAGTGTACCGCCGGAGTTCCACTGCCCACTGCCCCAGGCAGTGTGACCGTAGGATTTCCTCTGCTCACTGCCCCACCAGTGCGGCAGTGTATCGCCGGAGTTCCACCGCCCACTGCCCCAAGGCAATGTGACCGCAGGAGTTCCGCTGCTCACTGCTAGCAGGCAGTGGGGCAGTGTACCACAAGAGTTCCACTGCCCACCGCCCCCCAAGCAGTGCAGCAGTGTACCGTCAAAGTTCCACTGCCCACTGCCCCAAGGCAATGCGGCAGCGTACTGCCGGAGTTCCACTGCCCACTGCCCCAAGGCAGTGTGACCGCAGGATTTTCACTGCCCACTGCCCCAAGGCAGTGCGCCAGTGTACCACTGCCCCAAGGCAGTGCGCCAGTGTACCGCAGGACTTCCACTGCCCACTGCCCCAAGGCAGGGAGGCTGTGTACAGAAGGAGTTCCACTGCCCACTGTTTCCGGGGGCAGTGCGGCAGTGTGTTGCACGACCTCCACTGCCCACTACCCCTGGGCGGTGTGGTAGTTGAACGGACAGATTCCCACTGTCCACTGCAAGGCACAGTGCAGCAGCAGACTGCAGGATCCACTGCCCACTGCCCACTGCAGTGTGGCAGTCTACAGAAGGATCCCCACTGCCCATTGCCGGTCGCAGTGTGGCAGTGTAGAGCAGGTTCTTAGACGCCCAAGAGCTGGCCTCAAAACCTCCCGACCAGGGCCCGGAGGCGCATAGGCGGCGGGAACTCCAGTAGCACCATCACGCAGAGGGGCAGGGTGGCTCCAGGGCAGCCCTGGACAGCAAACGCCCGGTGCCAGAGAGAGGGAAGGCCCTCTGCCACAGGTGCACAACACACTAGACACAGCACGCATTTCGACACACAGCCCTCCCGGCTTGCATTTTCCCGTGTCCCCCAGCCATTGCCTTTTGGTGAAAGCGCCTTCGGCATCCCACACCACACCACACCACACCACACCACACCACACCGCACCACACCGCACCACAGCGCACCACAGCGCACCACACCGCACCACACCACACCACACCACACCACACCACACCACACCACACCACACCACACCACACCACACCACACCACACCACACCACACCACACCACACCACACCACACCACACCACATGCCACGCCACGGCACACCGCACCAGATCATCTTGCATCGCATCAAACAGAACCCAGTCCCTCGCACCGCACTGCACCAGGCCCTTGTATGTCAGTCTCTTTCCGTGAACTGCGGGGCGAGGGAGAAAATTGGAAAGTAGGGTTTACTTTCGAGTGTCGTTTGCTGGCAGGCCCATGCGACCCACACCACAAACAAGGGATCTGGGGTAGTTCCCGAAATGCAAAACTTTGCACTACGTGCGCACCCCCAAAACGGCATTCCCAGTGACGAGATAGAGAAAGTGTCAATCCACCATCAGCTACATTTGTGGCAATGGCGCGTCGGCACCAGTGGACTGGGGGCGGCGCTTTGTGGCTAGACCTGCCTCATGCTGCCTTGATCCCTTTGACTCGCGCGCGGAAAGGGGGCAAATGGTGTGCCGATGCGCCAGCCAGGGAGGGGTCCAGCAGGGGACTGGCTGCGAACCGGGGGGGGGGGGGGGGCATCATGGCTCGATGGACCGTGACATTGGGGCTGGCACTGACCACCTCGCGGGGGCGCTCGCATGGGACTGCATCCACTGTGTGCCACTGTCAGGCCCCGGCCAAACAGCCAAACAGCCGCCCCCCCACCCCCACCCCTCCCCTCTGCTCTTGACCAGACCCAATTGGGGGGCCCTCCCAGTCTTCACGTCCCAGTCCCTCGGGTCCCGGCAGAAGGCCTCCGGCGCCTCAAGGGCCCCTGTCTTCAGATTGGAAGACCGTGAAGCGGGCCAGTGGGATCGGCCGAAGATCCGACCAAAGGCTGCCAGCAGCCCCCTCAGAACAGGGAACGCAGACGGGCGAAGGGGCCCGGCTTGGGGGCTGGCACCTCGTAGCCCTCCTTGTCCGGTGGAGGGAAGTACAGGCCCATGGGCACCTGGGCGTCGTTGCCAGGCTCCGCAATGACCCTTTCCATGGCAAGACGCAGCTCCATGCAGCGCTCCTCCTGCGAATAGCAGCATGTGGCGGGGGAGGCATCAGAGGGAGGGCCGGCGGAGGGAGACCCGCCTTCGAGGGGTGCGTGAAGGCAGCACCAATGGGGGTCGGGGCCGCACAAAAGATGCTGAGGGCTGTTCCATCGCAAAAAAAGGGAATAGATCCCCCAAAAGAAGATAAGAAGTCATTCTTAAGTTTGGCACAGCCGGTGGCGGATTCCTATTTTGGGGGATGGTTCCGATAGTATGCACCAAGTCGCCCCCCCCTCCCCCTCCCCCCTACCTCCCCCCTTACACCCCCCCCTCCCCCTTACCGACTTCATGCGATATATGATGGTTCCTGTGTGAATGAGGAATCCGGGCTGGCCATCGCAAAACGAAAAAGGGCATCTGAAGACTCAAAGAGCCGATCCTGGGGGGTATGTTTGCCCGGTGCACACCCGGTGCGCTACCTTTGTATTCTCTAGCCCCAATGGTATCCCCGACGAGGGAAGTCCCCCAAGTAGACCGCACTAGACCGCAAACCTTCCGTGCAAGGCACCTTGCATAAGCCGAAATATGAGAATTCAACAACACAAAATGTCACTCCCACCACTTCCAACCACCACCCTTGCCATCATCATAAACTGGGTGCAAAGGACGGGCCAGATGCTTAGACACGGCGAGAAGGTACTCCAGATTGTTTGGTGAGGGGGGGCAAAACAGGCACGGGTGGGGAATGGTCAAAAAAAGATGCCCGGCGCGCTAATACTCCCCCCTGCTCACAATTTCACCCAAAAAGACAGTGTTACCGTGACGCCATGACGGTCGTCATCCGTGGGCCGCAGCACCCGCATCCACGACATTGAAGAACGCGCCGCCAAAGAACCCGGCGGCCGTGAGGCAGAGATGAAGTTTCACCGCCATGCCACCGTCGCCAGCCCCGCACAACACGGGGAACGTCATGAGCCGCACCGGGCCCAGGCAACGCTTGCGCGCAACGTGCCATCTCCCCTGAGGCCCCCTTGACGCACTGCCACGCCACCTCCACGGAGGAGGGGGGCTGTTGTGGGCCTTTATTGCACGGAACACAAGGGGTACCGCGATGCAGAAGTGGATGGGGTTCCCATTGGGGGAGGCGCCGTCGGTTGAACCCCCCGCCCCCCTTGTAATCCCCCCCCCCAAATGTCAGGCCAGTCCCCCCATAAGGGGGGGGAACGGTCAGCAAGTGACGGTCCCCCTGTGTGACATTCCGTTGGGTTGTTGCTCTGGACGCTGGGCGCTGGGCCCTGGACAGTCACCCGTTCTTCCCTTCGCATGTTGCGTCGGGTCGCTGCGTTCTGTCGGCCGCTGCGACCGGTGCCCGCTGGTGTCGTTTCCACGGTCGCGGAGCCCAGTCGTTGGTGTGCCGGGGCTGTGCTGAATATGGCGGGATGTGCCGTTTGCGCGTCAGCGGCGCCCAGTAGTTGGCGTATTGGGGGTTGTGCTGGTTGTTGCGGGGGTCGTTTGACTGTTTTTGCTGTCCACACACCTCTGTCCACAGGCCGTCCATAGCCTGCCTCGCTGTGTTTCTGTGTGCGTGAGGCCCAGGTGCCCTGTTCCTCCACGCGTTGTCCCGGCCGTCCACCATATGTCCTTTTCCCCCTCACGGCTCTTCGGCGCCTAGTGTCTCCTATGCTTTTTGGGCCAAGTGACAGTCCCCCCCGTTGGGGGGGGGGGATTGCAAGGGGGGGGGGGGATTACAGGGCGGGGGGGGGGGGGGCATGGGGCTGGGGGGCTGAGGCACAAAGAGACGCACCTTATTGGTCGCGGTGGAAGTGTTGAGGGCGTCCCGCACGTAGTAGCACCCGGGGGACCCGGTCTCGTCGAACCAGTGCTTCATGGCGGACTCGTACCGGACGATGGCCTTGTCGTACTTGCCCTTGGCCATGTACTTGTCGCCGCGCCGGAGGGCGCCCTGGAACCCCTGCTTGCAGACGTACGATGGAGCGAAGTCGTTGCCGGCGACCTGATTGCCCCCGGCCAGCGGAATCGCGTCCAAAAAGCGTGGCATTATTGTGTCAGAGCGGGAAGTGCTGTGCCCGGGGAGGAGTGGCATGAAGGCCGGGGCCACAGCAGCGGAAGGGGTCCAAGGAGGAGGCGCAGGGTATGGCCTCGGGACCGGCAAAGCGGGGGACTGGCACCGGGTTGGGTACCGCAATGTGACGTGGGGTACCCCTCCCCCCCTCGCAATCTCCCCCCCTTTTGTCAGGGCGCCCCCCCCCCCCAAAGGGGGGGGGGGGGCGAATTGCACCACAAAACTGTACCATAGTATCACAGTGTAAATCAGCTTCGGCGCCTTGTAAAAAAATTCTTTGGGGCCTCGTATTTCCTATGCTTTTTGGGTCCAGTGACGGTTCCCCCAACCATGTATTAGAAGGGGGGGAGGGGGGGGTGGGGGGGGTCTGGAGGGGGGGGGGGAGGGGGGTCTGGCTGGGACACCCCTCCTCCTAGGGTGTCCGGCAAAAAATTGGGAAAAATCTTTTTTTTTCTGCCGAAGATGGCAATGGCACCCAAAAAAACGAAAATCTGTGGGACATCATCACCAGCAAAAGAATGCCTCCGGTGGGGTTTGAACCAGCTACCTGTAAACCTACAGCGCACTGTTCTACCACTCACCTATCACACAGAACTGCTTACCTCATGCATCCCAAGGTTCATAGCATGACATGTTATCCAAAAAAAAATTCCCAGAAGTTCTCTATAGGTTGTTGACCACAGTGTTCACACACATTTGCCAGTGTGAGGAGGGCCTGTGACCCTGCCCAATTTCAGAGGTTAAGGCAAGTCAAGCGCACTTAGTACTGGGGTGGGAGACCACCAGGACCAATTTTTGAAAATGGGTCCTGGTGGTTCGGCTGTCCATTTCTGCTCACCCTTTTCTTTGCAAAGCACACCCGCATGTCTCTGGATGGTGAATCTGCAATACAATGCAAGCGCCAGGTTCCCTCAGGTACACACAGGTTCATTCAGGTTCACTCAGGTACACACAGGTTCATTCAGGTTCACTCAGGTACACACAGGGTCATTCAGGTCCGGGTTACTCGGCATCAGAACTCTCCTCGGAAGACGTATCACACTGTCCATCGGAAGAGCTGGAGTAATCTGTGCCACTGGTGTCCACACTGCTGACATCCCCACCACTGGACTGAGAGTCTGGGTCTGAGTAATATGCAGGGCTGTCACTGTCAGAATCACTCTGACGCTTCCTTTTCTTGCCCTTATCACGGCGGGGAGCACGCAATTTGCGGACACGCCGCTTTTCCCTATATTTCTTCACCACCTCTTCATAATTGTACTCAAGCCAGGGCGCTGCATCCCTTGCTACCACGAGCAGCATTTCAAGGGAGTGCATTGTCAACCTCCTGCGGTCATGCCTATTGATGCGATTGAGAAGCGAAAAGAGCCGCTCCACATCACAAGACCCAGGGGCCAAGGCCAACGCCAACCGCAGAATGACGTGCATACGCGGCCAACGGGTGCGCTGCCGGATGATGGGTTTCCAAAAGGAAACGATGTCTTTCACCCCTGCCTGTCCCAACGCCTTATGTCCCAACAAAATGCACGCATTCGATCAAAAACGGAACGCATCGTCACAACAACCACAACCAGCTACCCCCCCCCCCCCCACCCACCCTTGTCCAAGCACCGCCAAAGGTAGTGGTGCTTGGCCATAGAACAGTGGAAAGTTCAGCGATAGGTCCCCACCGACAGACCTACGCCCTCAATCAGGTAGTGGTGCTTGGACAAGGGGGGGGGGGGGTTGAATAGGCAAAGTAGGACACGGTGCAAAACTGACGGTTTCACCGGGTAGTGGTGCTTGGACAAGGGTGGCGCTTGGACAAGGGGGGGGGGGGGTAACACCCTCTAATAAGATCACGCACCAGCAGTGATCGTATTTACCATTTGCATTTTGTCAGGTTGCATATCACCATATGAACCTGTTGTGGGATTGATGAAGGGTAGTGCGGCAGTGGATGCATCCCTTCATTTCAATTCTTTGGGTGTCAACGCGAACTGTGCTGCTGTCATAGTTTTTGGCTTTGTTGTTGGTGTAGGTGCTTCACGTACGGATCCCATTAATGATGATGCTAATCACCCGACGCTACCAAAACATAGGTGCTGGATGTGATAAATTCAATGTTGTTGGAGGTGACATTCATTGTAGCAGTGTTACACAACAAAGGGGCCATCCTAGGTAATGCGAGGCAAAGGCCGGCATGGGGTGGCATCCTTGGAGGGGACGCAAAGTTTAAAACCCCTTGCCACCTGCCCAGGATCAAATCAATTTCAAAATGGAGAAAATTTTTGGTTTCACTTGCCGAAGGTGGCAAGGACTCGCCATCGTTGGCAAAAAGCAATCAACAAACAGACCAACTCAACCAAGTGCCCAAAATTTGGACAACAGTGATTACACCGAGTGCACTAAACAACACTACACCCCCCCCCCCCCCCCGCCCGGGCTTGCAATCTCCTGTCTGCGGGAAATTGCCCCGCTCGGCAGTGCCCTGTCGCTTGCGAGATGGCGTGGCAACCTTAGGGGCTCCTAAGGGGAAGGGGTGTACAGACGCAAGCGAGGCCGCTTGGCCCTAGTCTCGCCCGTCGGCACTACAGCGGAGACACCCACAATACCTAAGGGATGATACGTAAGTCGGCACTCCGACGGCACAGCCCCCCCCCACACACAAGGCAGGTACGCCAGCAGACACTCCGGTGATACGGCCCGTGCCCACCCTTACCTGCCCGCCCCAAAACCGACGGGTTAGCGCCCTTAGCGATAGCTAGGCTTATAGTCTACAGACGCTCAGCCGCCTGGCTGAGGGGATAACCCCGTGTAATGCCGCCTGGCAACCTCGGGTTCAAATCCGAGCACTTGCTTTGCCGATACACAAAGAATACTAGTTACTTGTAATATGTACCCTGCCTACTACTGTAGCATATTCCCTACAAGTACATTATTATTGACTTACCCGAGGTGGACGAGCCACCACGACACACCGCGGCAGTACTGAGGAACAACACGTATTCCCTCCCACCCTTGCCTGCCAGCCCCGATACCAACAGAGGTGCGCCCTTAGCTATAGCTTGGATTCCAAACTACAGTCCGCTCAGCCGCCTGGCCGAGCGGGTAACCCATTGGACTGCGGCCTGGAGTCCCCGGGCTCAATTCCCACTCATACATACCTCACAAGTACATAGTAGGTACTAGCTACATAATCCGTACCCAATACAATAGTAGCCAGCCTACTATTGTGGCTTGTCCCCAAGAAGTACATTTTTAGTTGATCTACCCGAAGAAAGCAGACCACCACCACACACAACACGCCACGCCGGCTTCAACCATGGGCCAGCCCTGAAGGAGAACAGGAGGAGCGAAAGGTCTTGCCCTCCTTCCCCTCCTGACAGCTAGCCTTACAGCCTACTGGACACACCCACTGCTACAACCTAGCTAGCCCAGTTTGAGCGGGCATATAGCCCCTAGGCCCGCCGCATGGCGTCCTTGGGCTCGACCCTTGACGTACACACCCCCTACCTCTAGACTAACTACTGAGCCAAACCAGTTAACCTACAGTAGTACCCCTCCCGCACCGCACACCCACCTTAGTGGGCCGGCCGCCTGGCCGCAAACGACTGCACGCACATCCCGCACTTAGGAAGGCGTGTACCCCGGCTGGCGCCCTGGCTAGGCACCCGCTGAGGGAGGTGCGCCTTGCGCCTATCTCCCCGGAAGAGGCGAATCCATTGGTCCGTAAGACCTGTTCGGACAGGGAGGAATAGCCCAAAGCCCAAAGCCCCATTGCAATCTCCCCCCTTTTGCTAGGCCGGTTCCCCCCCCAAAGGGAGGGGGGGGGGGGGCAGTCATGAAGTGACGGGCCCCCCCCCCTGGGGGGGGGATTGCACCACAAATCTGTACCATAGTATCACAGTGCAAAGCAGCTTCGGCGCCTTCTTTGGCGCCTTGTATTTCCTATGCTTTCTGGGCCAAGTGACCGTTCCCCCCAGGGGAACGGTCGGGGTGGGGGTGGGGGGGATTGCAAACGGGGGGGGGGGGGTAAACATAGACAAATGGTAAACAAACCCAACAACAAATACAACATCAAAAATGGAGGGTCTCGGGGGATGTTCCAAAACATTGCAAACGATGCCGGGAAATGGAAGAAAGTGAGGAGGGGGCTGCTGCATGGGGAGAGGGGTTCTCGAGTGAGACACTGCCGATGTTCGTTCCACAACCGTCAACTCCGGACAAAAGGCCCTCAGAGACGCGCCGGTTGCTCAGGCGGGTGGCCGGTGTGCGTGCCGGTCGATGTACAAAGGGGGGGGGGGGGGTGCACGCGCGATCAATGGGACTGGACACCGGCCCGCCTGCACGCGGTGCGAGGCACACCCATCACATCCCGGGCACAACAGCGGCGCAGATTACCATCAACGGAAGCAGAGGACAGCGGGTGTCATGTGATGTAAATTGCGCACATGCGACCAAACAGTACACATCGATGGCGGGCGATGCCGGGTCGGGGCGGGGGGGGGGTTTGGTTTGGTCGGCACCCAGCCTGTGGCCCCACCGTCTCAAAGTGTCTGAAGGCCTAAGGCATGGGAGTGCAAAGAAGCTCTATCCCTGGAGCTACCTTTCCCCTTGCGATTACCGGCAAATGGGGTCTGCCCATGCCGTGATTCGCTCACACAGGGTTTGGTACGCTCCGGGAATCGATCCACTGATCACTCGCTTGCGACTCAGCTATCCAACGGCTGGACCGACCATTCCGTGAAGGGGGGGGAGGGGGGGTTGGCTGGGACCCCCCTCCTCCCAGGGTCCCCTTATGGTCCCCGGGCCAAAAAATTTAAGGCTTAAATCCTCTTCGCACTAATTTTGCCCATCAGCCTCAACCATTCGAAGGGGAGGAGGGGGGGGGGGAGGGGGTTCCACTGGGGGGGGGGGGGGCAACCCCCCTCCTTCTCCAGTGTGCGGCCGTTCTAGTACATCCCTGGGTCCGTGCTCCATCCCTTCATCATATGTCCCTGACAAACAACTGAGGAGCACGATCGCGTTCCTAAACCTTCACTGCTTTTGGAAATGGAAACTCCGCGATGGCTTTACACTTTTTCTGGGTTGCGGCGCTCGGCGTGTGCTGCAGCCCCTCGGAGGGCCCACGGCGACGAGCGCACAGGGACAGCGGGTCCAGCACCATGTACGGCCACCACCTCGGGACCTTGCGATGGGTTTATATTGTTTTTATATCCGTGAGCTAAGGTTTGGGGGCTCCACGGCGACGAGGGGGCCGGCCAATGGCTACGGCAACGCTCCGGGCGGTGCCGCGGCCGGGCCGCGGTGACGGCGGTTGGGGCCGGACATGCGGCCGTTGGCGGTTGGGACGGCGGTTGGCGGTTAACGGGCAAAATGAAGGATGGCGGGTACACCTCCAGAGAGGGCGGGGGGGAGAGGGGCAGAGGTCAGCACCGGCGGTGCGAGCCCGCTGCAGAATTCGCCGTCCGGGGGCCGTCGGACCGATTCAGCATCGCGAAGTACCCCACCCCCCCCCTTGTATAAGCTACACCAAAGTCCCAAATTAATACGGTCCCTACGCCTACTGTAGCTTGGACACGGGCGTAGCTTGCGCGCGACACATACAACTACCGACACCGGGTGCCCAGGTTCAAAAAAAGAGGATTGCATGGTGAGCGGGTGCAAGAAAGGGGAATATAATGCACAAACATCCCCAAAATCAGAGCTATGTGGGTTCAAATGGGCAAACACTCACAACAAATGTGTCCATGACTCTATGTGACTCGCAAATCCGTCACCAAACCCATGTCTTATGTGGCCGCACTACGTTTGGTACCGAATCAAAATTAGGTCCCAAATTAATACGGTCCCTACGCCTACTGTAGCTTGGACAATGGCGTAGCTTATACAAAGGGGGGGGGGGGGTACCGACTCCGAAGCCGCGAGGCGCAACAAGCGCCGAGCGTCCCTCGGTGATCGGGCAGTCGCGGGGACGTCGCGGGGGGGCGTCGCGCTCCCAGAGAACGGCGTGTGTCCGGGGCTTCGGGGCGTCAGGCTGGCGTTCGGGTGGAGGGGCCATGGGCGGTCTTGGCAGAGGGCCAGACCGCGGCATTGGACCCTCCCTCGGCGGCACGTGCCTCGCGAGGGCCAGAGAAGAGCGCGGGCGACCGGCACCAAGGCCCCGTCCGGAGGGGGGGGGGGGGGGCGTCCACGCAGGGGGACGGCGGGGGGGGCGTCCTCCACTCGCCGACCGCTGCGCCCGGGCACGTCCATTGCCCCCTCCGCCCCCGCTCGTCGGGTCGCTGCCTCACCCGTTCTTCCCTTCGCATGTTGCGTCGGGTCGCTGCGTTCTGTCGGCCGCTGCGGCCGGTGCTCCTGCTGGTGTCGGTTCCGCGTTCGCGGAGCCCAGTCGTTGTGGTGACGGTGGCACAATGAAAATGATTTTTTTTGGAATGAGGGCAACGCGTGGGTCGAGGGAGGGCATCGTTTGCATGGCACCCCCAAAAACACAATTCTTTTTTTTATACATATTTTTGACCGAAGTTCCACCAAAAGCGCCCATCGGGAGCACACGTCCAGGGCCCCGCAAAGAAACCGCAACCCGACGGCATGTCACACGGGGGGGGGGGGGTCCGGGCCAGGGCCCATTGCCCGGACCCTCCATCGGCCACTGTGTACTCCAATGCCGAGGGCACCGAATCGGTTGTTTTTGAGGGTGTGGGGCCCTGTCACTGACCCATGACCTGCTACAGTCCCCCGTCCCCCCCTTCGTCTGCCGCGTCGGGTCACCGTCTACTGACGTCCCTCCGGTCGTTGGTGACCGCTGTGTCGGGGGTCTTGCCGCTGGGCGGCCTGTGTTCTGGTGGTCCGCTGCCCCCCCCCCCCCCCCCGTGTGACATGCCGTCGGGTTGCGGTTTCTTCACAGGGCCCTGGGCAGTCACCCGTTCTTCCCTCTGCATGTTGCGTCGGGTCGCTGCGTTCTGTAACCCTAACCCTAACCGGTGCTCTTGCTGGTGTTCGCGGAGCCCATTAGTTGCCCCCCCCCCCCCGCGCGATGATCGGTGCTCGGGTGCACCGGCCCCGGGGTCTACCTGACGACCCTTCGAATTGTGAGCCCCGGGGCACTGCCATTGCACCCCGAAGCCTCCGTGAGAAGGAGGGGGAGGGGGGGCTACACCCCCCCCCCCTTTTTGCAACACCCGTAAAGGCACGGGATTCGACGGAAACAAACACCTCCCGTTGCTCTGCCGAGGGGCGCTGGTCGCGCGCGCCCCACGAAGACACGAGAGGCGGCCGTTGCCTCGCGAAGGTACCGGTCATCACGCGCTTCCCCCGGCCTCCGTCGCCGAAGGGGCAAGAAGGGGTGGCCGGTGGGTGGCAGGACGGCAAGCGGGATCCCCGAAACGCCAGCCCCAGCCCCACACCACAACAACACGTGGTCTTCATGGACAGCCACCTCCCCGGGTCCCACAGGCTGCGGGAACAACACCCCCCGTCGGTCTGACACGGGGGGAGTTGTCGGCGCAGGGGGGGGGGGGTCGGTGGCTTGTAATGTCCCGGCCGCTCATGCGACGCGGGGGTTCGGGGGTTCGGGGGTCCGCTGTTGGTCGTTTTCGCACAGCACGGGCCCAGCGCGCGGGCGGCGAGCGCGGGCACAGCGCCAGTTATCGCGTTGTTCATCCCGGGAACACCCCTGAAAACCATCCCCCTACAGAAGCGTGCATGATCCATTCAAAACAGCATCGGGACCCCGGGACCCGTGGCAAGCATCAGACCAAAACAAAACAATCCCTGGTGTACCAGTAGGGGCTGTGGGATGCAGAATGCAGGACCCGGGGACTCATGGCTACCGGCGGTGGAAAACAGCCGACGTTTCGCACAGCGCACGGTGCGCCCCCAAAGAAGGCATGGCAGGGTCCGATAAGGGCGGGCCAGTGGGATCAGAGAGGTATGTTCCGGGTGGTGGGCGTTGTCCTGATGTCCATTGCCCCTTTTGACCCCTGCAGCCCTCTTCACATGCTCTCCAAAAGGGGGCGTTTCCGCACAGCGCCAATTATTGCGTTGGTTATCCCGGGAATGCCCCTGAAAACCACCCACCCACAGAAGGATCCATTCAAAACAGCATCGGGGGTGCAGAATGCAGGACCCTGGGACCCGTGGCTACCGGTGGTGGAAAACAGCCAACTTTTCGCACAGCCCGTGCACAGCGCACGGTGTGCCCCCAAGGGGGGGGGGGGGTGCCGCTTTTCATGTCCTGGCCGCTCATGCGGCGGGAGGGTCAAGGGTTAGGGGTTCGCTGTTGTCGCAGGGGGGGGGGGGGGGTGGGGGTGGTACAGGCCTTCGATTGCACAGGGGATGGGGCTCCGGCTCAGCAGAAGGGCTGTGGCCCCGGACTTCAGCGCCGCCTCTGCCGGGCTTTGGGACGTGGGCCGACGGCGATACGACAGCGCGACGGGGGCAGGGCCGATGGCCTGGCCCGGGGGAGGGCAGTGCGCTGGGCCCGGCAGAGGTCAAAGCAGGGCCCAGGGACGTGCGGCAGGGCACATCAGGTCGCCTGCTGCGGTCTGCGTTGATGGCCGGATCGGCGGACGTCGTCGCCGGGCTGCGCTTCCTGTGCTGTTTGGGTCCGGGCGGGGGAGAAAATTGGGTTTTCGAGCCCATTTTCCAAACCCTCCACCACAGGCAACCGAGTCTGCCTACGTACTATGCCTGGGGAGGGTCTGAGAGGGCGCGGGGGGGGGGGGGGCACCCAGTATACATCCCTCAAAATGATCCCTATGATCCCCATACACAGGTGCAGCAAAAACACTGGGGGCCGGCAGCGTGGGTGCCACACCACCGGTCGGGGGGGGCGAGCGAAGGGTAATGCCGCATGGATCCTTAACATCTTGACCACCACAACCCGCCGCCGATGGAGAAACAGAAATCTTGGGGTCAAGACAGCGGCTTGGCGGACCTTCAGGAGAAGATCGACACGGCTCATGCGGTGAAGAATAAACGGGTGACTGTCCAGGGCCCTATAAAGAAACCACAGATGGGCTATATGTCACCCACGAGGGGGAGGTGGTTACCCAATATACGAACCTCAAACTGATCCATCTGATTCCCTTACACAGCTGCGGTCCCCCCAAGGGCCCCGGCACGCGTCACCGACGGCGTCGCGGCCGTCGCTGTCGCGGTCGCAGCCCCCCACACCCTCCGGGCCATGGACACCCCCGAGAGCTAGGGACCGCCCTCCACAGCCTTCGGCAGACCGCAAGAACCCTCTGCAAGTCCCACGAATCAGCTCCACCCCTCAGCATCCGGTAAACACAAGCAAAATTGCCTCTTGGACTTGGGAGCCCATTTTCTGAGCCCCCCCCCCCCTTTCCCCCGCGCAGAGCAAACTTCTGGGTGCCCAGTGGTGGTGACCGTGTGAGCGCAGCATGCAGCACGTGCCGCCACGCAAGAGAGGGGGGCCTGTCGAGGGCCTGGGCGGCTTTCGCGAAGCAGGTCTGTGCAAAGGGGAGGATGAGGTGTGCTGTCGTGCGGTCGATCAAACTCCGGCGGTCGGCAGCGGGAATGCTGGCGGCAGTCTGCGTTTGGAGTGACAGCGGCTGGGGCCTCACATGCAACCGTTGGCGGTTGGGACAGCGGTTGGCGGTTAATCGTAAAGCGGAGCATATGAACGATGGCGAGTACACATCCCGAGCGGGGGGGGGGGGGGCGGTAGCAGGTCACAAAGCGCTCCACACATACACGTCCGGGTATGCACATGAATATGCAGCAATTTACGGCAGTTCGAAAGTATTCCGTCTGCCCACAACAGCTTTGCTGATTTCCTTGCTCTTGAACCCATTGTGTCGGCACAGCCTTCATAGTACAGAACAGGATAGTCGCTCAAGGGAAAGTCAAGTCAGGTCATTGCACTTCACTGTCGAGCTGATACAAAATGATCAAGTGCAACTAGTGTCCGAGGGGGAGTAGGTGGTTTGGGTTAGGGTCAGGCTGAGGCTGAGGCTTAGGGTTAGGTTTAGGGTTACGGTTACGTTAGTTCTTACGTCAGATTGACTCTCAAACTCAACTCACTGTCACGGCAATTTGAAGAGCACGTGATCGTCGTGATGTGTGTTGCTGCTGTTCCTGTAAGTGTTGGAGGCCGACCAGTCGGAGCTTGAAGGAGTTTTCAAACACCACGCCCACAGGGGTTTTCCCTGACCAATCATATTTCAAACGGCTGCATCCACAATACACCCCCGCCCCCGGAATGGGAGGCTGTCTGCAGGCCCCATTCCCTGACCCGACCCCTCCCCCCCATCTGCACCAATGCAGCCCAAATACAGCCCCAAATCAACGAAGACGAGGGTCAGGCGGGAGTCGCAAGTTCAACAAATAGTCCCGGAGCCAAGCCGTTCTTTGAGAGCCCGGGTTCGTCCGCTGGGGACATACTGCTCTTGGGCGTCCGAACGGCGTGTGCTGTGCCCGCGACGGCCGCACTAACTCGGGGCGGAGGGCGGCGCCGAGGGGCGGGGGAACGGCGAGGACAGCGGCGGGGGAGGGGGCGTGCGCGCGACGGGCGCCGGGGCGGGCCCGTCCACGGGCGGGGCCGAGGGCGCGGTCCTGTGCAGCACCGGGCCGGGCAGGGAGGCACTGAGGGGCTGCGGGGGCGGCGCAGGCGGCGAGGCCAGGCCGTCGCCGATCGCGCGCCCGGCGCCGGAGCCGACGGACGGAGCAGTGGCACGGCTCAAGGGCCGGCTCGTCGTCCCGGCCCCGGCGCCCCTGGACGGGCTCGCGGCGCCGACGTTCACGCGGTACAGCGCCTGACGCGCGCGCGTCGTCCCGGTGCCGAAGGGCAGGCCCCGGGGCGAGTCCGCGACCAGCGAGGCCAGCCCCCGGACCGGGGGCGGCCGCGCGGCGCTGGGCCGCGCGTCGTCCTGCGGCAGCACGGCCTCGTGCGGCGGTAGGGGGCCGGCGGGAGGGGGGGGCGTCGCCGTGTGGGCCCAGGCGAGGGCGCTGCGCTGCGCCCGCGGGACGGTCCCCCAGTGCGCCCCGTTCCGCGGGCCCGCCCCCGAGAGGGGCCGCGGCGGCGGCGGCGGCGGCGCGACGGGCGCGTCCCGCGGCGGCGGGACGTGCGGGTCCGGGGCGGCGGGGCCGTCGTCGAGTCGCAGCGTCGGCACCGCGTCGTCGTCGTCGTCGTCGTCGTCGTCGTCGTCGCTGCTGTCGCTGAGGGCGGGCGCGGCCGCGCCGCGGCCCGGGGCCCGGGCGCCGGGATTGGCGATCGCGGGGGCGCCGGCCGCCGGGTCTCGGGGCCGCGGCGGGGGCAGCCAGGCCTTGGGCTTGACCCGCGGCGCGCCGGACATGGGCCGGGGCGGCCACGGGAGGAGCGGCGAGCCGGGCACGGCCGGCGCGCGGGCGGTTGTCTGGCGGGGGGAGGGGCGCGGCGCGGGGGCGCCGGGGGTCAGATCGAGTCCCGCCGCAGGCGCGAGGCCGCCGCCGCTGTCCAAGCGCTTCGCCGCTGCGACGCCGTAGTCGGGGGCGGCGCCGACCGGGTCCTGCAGCGGCGGGTGCGGCGTCAGCCGCAGCGCGGCCTTGCCCGGCGGCGCGGGCCCCGCGGCCGCCCCATCGGCCGCCCGCCGCTGCCGCCGCCAACAGAGCGCGAGGCCCAGCAGCAGCGCCGCCACGAGCCCGAGCACGAGCCCCAGCACCGCCGCGACGGTGCCGGCCCCGGGGGCGGCCCCGGGACTTGGGCCGGGCGCGGGCGCTGGGACGAGGAGCGCAAAGTCCGTCAAGTGGGCGCTCAGGCAGAGGGTCGCATTGGCGCCCGCGACGGTGTCGACGCCGGCGGTGCTCCACTGCCCCAGCCCCGGGTCCCAGTAGCCGCAGCGCGGCGGGGGGGCCGGGGGGCCGGGGGCGGGGGGGAAGGGCAGCCGCAGGCGAGAGGGGGCGCTGAGGTTCGCCACGACGACGGGGCGGTCGGAGACGAAGCCGCGGACGGCGACGAGCGCGACGGACTGCGTGGCGGCGCCGGGGGGCGGGACCAGCGCGGGCCTGGCGGGCCGTAGGGCCGCATGCAGACCCCAGGCCGCCATGTGCAGGTCCACGGACTGCCCCTCCGCCTCCGCGGCGGAGGCCTCCAGGAGCCGCACGAGGGCGGCGTCCGGGCGGAGGCCCCATGACACGCGCGCGCCGAGGGGGGTCGCGTGCGCGGCGCGCAGCAGGTGGTAGGGCTCGTCGCGCGCGAGCCCCAGTCGGAACACGCAGGCGCCGGCCGCGGCATCGCAGTGCCGGGGCGGCGCCCCCACGACAACGGTCTGCGCCGCGGCCAGGCTCCCGGAGAGCGCCCCATAGACGTGGGGGACGGCCTGGTACAGGGACTTAAGGGTGGGGGCGCGGGCGACGGCCGACTGGAGGAGGAGACTGAGGGCACCGACGAGGTCTGTGGCCAAGGGGTCGCTACCGGGGGCGGGCCCCGCGCGCGCGACGCCTACCAGCGCCTGGGCAGCGGCGTCCGCAAAGAGATCCGCGGCCGAATCGACAGCGTCCGGTGCGGCGGAGGCGGCTCGCAGCCGGGCGCCCATCAGGAGCGGGATTGTGCGAGCCACAACGCGCCGCTGCTGCACGTCCCCGAAGCTGCCGCCCGGCAACAACAGCAGCCGCTCCATCGCGGTCTGCGCGAGGCTGGGGATCGCCGCGCGCGCGTCGGCCTCCGGAGCCTCTGCCGCGGCCTCGAGCAGCGCCGCGGCGCGCGCGGCGTCCGCGAGCGGCGCGGCGCTGCGCAGGAGGTCGGCCGCCTCCCGGGCCATGGCACTGGCGTTGCCCGGGGCGGGCGCGAGCGGCCACACGTGCTGCGGGTCCGCGAAGCGGCGGGCGGCGCCGGCCGCGTCCTCGACCCACAGCCCCCCACGAACTGCAGCCCCCCCCCGGCCTCGAGGCCGGGGAACAGGGGCACGCGCCATGTCACCCCCGCGGCGGTCGCGTTGGCGATGGGGTACTCGCCGCCGGCGTGCGCCACGGCCACGCGGTAGCGCAGGGGGTACAGCCCCGCGGGGCTCTCGAACGCGCCGCCGCAGGGCGCGATGCGGACGCGGCTCCCGGGGCGCAGTGCCGCGGCGGTGGCGTCCAGGAGCAGGAAGCTGCGGCAGCCCGGGGGCAGCGCCGGGGCGAGGGCCGGGGGGCGCCGCAGCGGGAGCGGCACCCGCACGATCTGCCCGACGCCCGCCGTCCGGCGGCCCCCAACAACGCCGTCCGTGACGGTGAGCGTGAGGACGTGCGGCACGGCCCCGGAGAGTGCCGCGGGGGGCAGCGCGAGGGAGAGGCGGTCCGTGCGGCCCGAGGCCGACGCGCGCGCGACGTCCAGCGTGCCGCTGGACCAGCGCACGCGCATGTCGCCGCTGGACACCGGGCGCCCGCCGTGCGTCACGCGGCCGGCCACCAGCACCGGGTGCGTGGGGTCGCGCGGGCTCGACACCGCGGCCACGGCCCGGAACACCGGCCTGATGACGAACTCCAGGTCTCGCGCTGCCAGAGCGCGGCGCGCGCGCCCGCTCCGCCGCGAACACGACCTTGAAGCGCCACTTCTGGTTCACCAGCCCGTCACTCACGCCCACCGCCACCGCGCTGGCGGTGGCGTTGCCGAGGTACGCGAAGGGGCCGGGGACGGGGCCGGGCGTGCAGGCGTCGAGGCGGGACAGCCGGCACGCCTCCCACCGGAACGCGCGCGCGGCCCCCGCCGGCGCCGCGGGGTCGTAGCTGCCGGAGGCGTTGAGCGTGAGCGGCGGGCCGCGGACGTCCACGAGCTGCCCCACGGGCCCCAGCACCGCGACGGGGTCCGGCAGCCGCGGCGTTACGGTGAAGTGCGCGGCGTCCCCCGGACCCCACCCGGCGGCGCTCGCGCTGAGGGAGAAGTGGTACGCGAGCCCCTCCGCCAGGGCCCCGGCGTCGAGCCGCAGCGCCGGGGCCGCCGCGTCGAAGGCCAGGCCGCAGTCTTGTCCCGGGCCCCGGGCCTGCCCGGCGCCCGTCCGCACGCACCGCCACACGAATCCCACGGCGTCGGGGGCGGTGCAGCCGGGGGGCACCGGCGCGTGGCCGCCGCGCAGCCACACGGGCCAGTCCGGGTGCGGGTGTGCGGGGCCGCCGATCGTGGCGGCGAGGGCGCAGAAGCGGGGGTCGGTGAGGGTCAGCGACGGCGACGCGGTGGCGGCACCGGAGGCGGTGCGCGCGACTGGAACCGACGGCGTGACGTCCAGCGGGGAGGCGGTGGCGGAGGCGGCGGGCGTGGGCGTGACCGGCGCGACGGTGTCGGTCAGCGCGCGGGAGGCCGTGGTGGTCGCGGGGGCGGAGAGCGAGAGGGCGTGGGGCGCGGTCGGACTGAGGGTGGGGATTGTGCTGTTGGATTGCGTCGGGAGGGACCGCGTCGGGGCCGCGGCGGCGGTGGCGGTGGGGGCGTCGGGCGCGGAGAGCGTGGCCGCCGCGAGGCTGAGGGTCCAGGCGGTGGTGTTGGAGGCCGTGGGGAGGGAGGGCGTGGGGGCGTAGGGGGTGGGGGTCCGGTTGGTGGGGGTGAGGGAGGGGGCGAGGGTGAGGGTGAGGGGGATCAGGGTTGCGGTGGTGGTGTTGCAGGTGACGGTGCCGAGGGCCGGCGTGCGGGTGCCGGGGCCGGGCCACGAGGCGGTGAGGGGGAGGTCGCTCAGGCTGGGCCGCAGCGTGGGACTGTCGGTGCTGCGGAGGCGAGGGGCGGAGGGGAGTGGGGGTGCCCGGGGGCGATACCCCTTGCCCCGTTCCCACACAAAGTCCAGCACATTCCCCCCCTGCGTCTGAGAGGGGGCGCAGGGATGTATTAGAAGGGGGGGGGGGGAAGGGGGGTTTGGCTGGGACCCCTCTCCTCCCAGGGTCCCCCTATGGACCCCGCCAAAAGCGGGCCGAACATTTTTGAAGCTCAAATCCTCTTGGCACCGAAGGCGCCGAAGCAAAATGTTGGCTGTCAGCCTCGAACATTGGAAGGGGAGGGGGGGTCCAGGGGGGGGGGGGGGGTAACCCCCCTCCTCCTGCGGTGTACAGCCCTTCTAATACATCACTGGGGTCGCATCTCAGGCACAGCAGTTGCACACACATCGCCGTTGTCTTACCGGCGACGACAAATTGGGTGGGGAACCGTCGGCATCACAACGGAAGTGGAGCGGCTCAGCACCGAACGCGCGCACACACACACTGGACACCCCCCCCCCGCTCTATGGGACACAGATGCATGTGCACACGACCGGTACCGTCAGGCACAGGGCAGCATTGCAAGGCACAGAGTCCAAGAGAAACGCACTTCAGTGACATGTCGTGGGCGCCTTTCGCTGCAGTCGACAGGCAAACGGAAGAGATGTGTGCTGGTCCGCCACATCTAAGTCCCATGCACGAAATTCTGGGTACCAACCGTTCTTGGGGAGGCCGTGTTCTGTCGGGCACAGTCACTGGCCTGCATTCTACTACTATTGTTATCCTCGCATCACCCGCAGGCCCTTGCTCAGAGGCTGGCACTCGATCGGCCAGGCCAGTGTGGCTACGGTCAGGTTGTGGTAGCCCGCCCCCCCCTCCACTTGTCCTGCCCCATCCCACGGAAGATGGGTCCCCTGCCACCCCCTGGGGGACGGTTGACCAACGCCCTCCCCCCCCAGCCCCCCGGGGAAGGACAGGGGGTGGGGCAGGACAAGGGGGCCGGGGGGAGGGGGGGGGGTAGGTGGTGAGGGGGGCTGCATGCAGGTCACAAAGCGCTCCACACATGCAGGTCCGCGTATGCATATGCAGCGATGTTCGGCAGGGGCCAAGTGCCCTGAAAAAGAAATAGGGCCCGAAATGGTCGACTTTTCGCAGTCTAGAAAATTCCTCCGAAAATTCCTCCGGTCGCGCAACCGGGCCAGCCGAGCATTCCGGGCCCTTAGTTCCTTGTTAGGGTAGAAAAGCACGGAGTCCAACTTTTTCTAGGCCTTGAGCCTAAAGTCGAACCCCCCGCAGAAAGTTCGAACTTTTCTGGCCCTGCGGTCCCGTTCCACTTCTAGGCCAGGAAAGTTCGAACTTTCTGCCGGGGGGTTCGACTTTTCCAGGCCCAGAATAGTCGAACTTCGTCCTTTCTACAATAAAACACAAATACCACCGCCATTGTAACAACGGTTGGTTTTGGGGGTGACATCAATGGAGCACCTTTGGGGGGGGGTCCAGCCAAGGGGCTCTATCGAACCCTTTGAAAAGGCAACATCCAGTAGAACCCACGTGTGACACCACGAAAAGGGCGTTGTTGGGCCGGTTCTGAGCAACTGTAAGGCCAAAATGGTGTCATAACACGTCTCCATCCTGGAAGCGACCGCTGAGATGAGGGTTTTCAAACCAAATCATCTTGTGCTTTCAGACCATATCCCCCCCCCCCCCTCGTACGGAGTCGTGTGGTGTGCTAGTCACAAGAGCAAGCACACGTCAGCCCCCCCCCCCCCCCCTGTGACGTTCCGTCCGGTTGATTTTTTTACGGGGCCCTGGACAGTCACCCGTTCTTCCCTTCGCGTGCTGCGTCGGGTCGCTGCGTTCCTTGTGTGTGGCCCTTGTGGCCGGTGCTCCTGCTGGTGTTGTTTCCGCGGAGCCCAGTGGTTGGTGTACTGGGGCTGTGCTGGATGTGGCATGGTGTGCCGTTTGCACGTCAGCGGCGCCCAATAATTGGCGTATTGAGAATGTGCTGGTTGTTGCCGGGGTCGTTTGACTGTTTTTGCTGTCCACGCGCCTCTGTCCACAGGCCGTCCATAGCCTGCCTCGCTGTGTTTCTGTGTGCGTGAGGCCCAGATGCCCTGTTCCTCCACGCGCTGTCCTGGCCGTCCACCATATGTCCTTTTCCCCCTCACGGCTGGTCTGCCCCTGATGGGCTCCCGGTCCTGTTGCGCAAACAGCCCATCTGGGCTGCGGGAGACACCCCCCACCTGATGCCGGTTGAGCAGGGGTTGCCCTGGCACCCGCCCCCCCCCCGCCGCCCCACGTCGCCGGATGCGTGTTTGGTATCGGCTTTTGGGACGTGTCGACACCTGCTCATCAAGTGGGTTGACTGGGTCCCCGCAACGACCCACTGACATGAGCAAGCAAACGGATGTGACATCCATGCAGGGGCAACCGGGCTTTCAAATGAGGGGGAGGGTCGATAGAGCCCCCTGGCTAGCCCCCCCCCCCCTCCCCCAAAAAGGGCTCAATTGACGGGCCTCCCAAAATCCTACCGAGTCTGACCCCCGGGCCTCGGAGGTGACCCAGGCCCAAAAATCGGCAAAAAATGAAAATGGGATTTTTGGAATCAGCGCGTCGAGGGGGTTCAGAAAAGTCATCATTTGCCATGTATTTGGTGAAAAAAATTGACAAGAGTTCATAATAACTGATTAATGGTCCTGTCAATTGAGCCCTTTTCCCAGACCCCCCCCCCCAGTTTTGGGGGGCTCTATTGACCCCCCCCCTCACTTGAAAGCCCGGTTGTCCCAGTGAGTGGGTGAGAGGCGGCTGTGGTCAAACCCTCTTCACCACAGCCCCTGGAGCACCGCGGCAGTTGCGCGTGGGGCTAGGCACCCCGAGGCTCTAAACCCCCAGCGGACCTCCGCACGTTCACGTGCGGATGGACCGCCCAGGCCCCACAAGCAACGCACACCTCAGAAGGCTAACCGACAAGTCGTCGTGCGTCGGGATGTTGGCGTGGGCGTCGGCGTGGGCGTCGGCGTGGACGTCGGGGACGCGGTGGGGCTCCGCGTGCGCGTGCCGCTGGCGGTGGGCGGCGCGGTCCGGGAGGCCGACGCGGTGCCGGTCCACGTGTGGCTCGTGGAGGGGGTGTCCATGAAGGTGGCGGTGAAGGTCTGCGTGACGGTGGGGCTGCCGGAGGCCGAGGCAGAGGCGGTGGAGGAGCGGGTGGGGCTGGAGGTGGAGGTGGAGGTGGCGGTGCGGGTCTGGGAGGCGGTCGCAGAGGCGGTCGGGGAGTGGGACGCGGTGGCCGGAACGGTCGCGGTGGGTGTGCGCGTGCCGGTGGTCGTGCGCGTGCCGGTGCCGGAGGCGCTGCGCGTTGCAGTGCCAGTGCACGTGCCGCCGGGGCTGGGGCTGGAGGAGGGGCTGAGGGAGCCTGTGAGGGTCGACGTCGCGGTGGGACTGCGGGAGGCGGTGCGCGAGGGCGTGCCGGTCTGCGTCGCGGTGGGCGAGTAGGAGCGGGAGGCGGAGGCGGTGGCCGTGGGCGTGCCGCTGGGCGTCGCGGAGGGCGTGGCCGTGGCGGAGGGGGTCGCGGTGGCGCTGCGGCTGGGGCTGCCGGTCGGGCTGGCGGTTGGCGTGCGGGTGCTGGCGCACGTGCGCGTCGCGGAGGCGGACGGCGTGAACACCGGCGACCGGGAGGCGGTGGGGCTCGCGGTGGGGCTGGCGGAGGGCGTGTGCGTGCGCGACGCCGTGGCGGTGCGCGTGCACGTGACGGTCGCGGAGGCCCTGCCCGTGGGGCTCCGCGTCCCGGTCGCGGTGCAGCTGGCGGTGCCCGTGAGCGTGAGGGTGGCGGTGACGCTGACGGTGGCGGTGAGGGTGCGGGTGGCGCTGGGCGCCGCGGAGGGGGTGGGGGGCGGGGACCGGGTGGGGGTGAGCGTGACGGTCGCGGTGGGGGACCCCGTGAGACTGAAGGTGGAGGAGCCGGAGGGCGGTGGGGTCGCGGTGGCGGTGGGGGGGGCGGTGGGGGTGAGGCTGCGGGTGGGCGACGGGGACGGGGTGGCGGTCGCGGTGGCGGAGGACGTGGTCGTGGCGCTGCGGGACGGGGTGGCGGTGAGGGTGGCGGTGCAGGAGACGCTGCCGGTGGTCGTGGCGGAGACGGTGGCGGTGCAGGTGGCGGTGACGCTGGGGGTCGCGGTGCGCGAGGCAGTGCCGGAGGCGGTGCCGGAGGGCGCCTGCGAGACGGTGACGGTGCCGGAGGTGGAGGGCGTGGACGAGGCGGTCGGTGTGGGGCTGGAGGAGGGCGTGGGGGTGGGGGTGCGGGTGGCGGTCCGCGAGGGCGTGCGGGAGGCGGTCGCGCTGCCCGACGACGAGGGGGTGGCGGTGCGCGTGCGGGTGGCGGTGGGCGTGGCCGTGGGGCTGGCGGTGGGGGTCGGGGTGCCGGTGGCGGAGCGGGTCGGGGTGCGCGTGCGCGTGGGGGTGCGCGTGCGCGTGGGGGAGGCGGAGAGGGAGGGGGTGGGCGTGGGGGTGCGCGTGGGCGAGAGCGAGCGGGTCGGGGTCGCGGAGGCCGTGCGCGTGGGGGTGCGGGTGCGGCGGGCGGTGGCGGTGGGGGTGGGGGACGCCGTGGGGGTGGGGGACGGGGTGGGGCTGGGGGTGGGGGTGGCCGCCGGGGTCCGCGTGGCGGTGGCGGTGCGGCTTCGCGTGGGGGTGCGGGTGCCCGTGGGCGTTGTGGTGGGCGTCGGGCTGGGGCTCGGGGACGGGGTTTGGGTGCCGGAGGCGGAGGCCGTGGGGGTCGGGGCCGGGCTCTGCGTGGGCGTCCCGGTGTACGTGGGGGTGCGCGTGCGGCCGGGGGTTGGGGTGGCGGTTGGGCTCCTGGTGGCCGTGGCAGTGGCGGTGGGCGACTGGGTGACGGTTGCGGTGAGGGTCAGGGTCGCGCTGGGGGTGCCGGTGGGTGTGGGTGTGGGGCTCCGGCTGCGGCTGCGTGACGCCGTTGGGGTGCCGGAGGCGGTGGCCGTGCGGGAGCCGGTGCGGGTCGCGGTGCAGGTGCCGCTGGGCGAGGCGGTGCGGGTCCGGGACGCGGAGGCCGTGGAGGTGTGGGTGAGGGTGAGGGTGACGGTCTGTGAGAGTGTCGCGGTGGCCGACGGGGTGCGCGTGCGCGACGGGGTGGCGGTCGCCGTGGCGGTGACGGTGGGGGAGGGGGAGGTGCTGGGGGTCGTGGTGGCCGTCAGGGTCACCGTGGAGGTGAGTGTGGCGCTGAGGGTGCGCGAGGGTGTGGAGGTTGGGGTGCGGGTGGAGGAGGGCGTGGGTGTGGCTGTGCTGGAGGCGGTGGGTGTGGGCGTGGGTGTGGGCGTGGCGCTGCCGCTTGGGGTTGGTGTGCCGGTCGGGCTGCTGCTCGGGGTCGGCGTAGGGCTCGACGAAGGGGTAGGCGATGCCGTTTGGGTGGGCGTGGCTGTCGGGGTCGGTGTCGGGGAGCACGTCGGTGAGTCCGTTGGCGTGGCGGTGGGGCTGCGCGTGGGTGTGGGCGTGGCCGTGGCGGTGGGTGTGGGCGTGGGCGTGGGGGTCGGTGTCGTGGTGGGGCTCGGCGACGGGGTTGTGGTGGGGGTGCGCGTCGGCGTCGGCGTCGACGTGGCGGAAGGGGTGGGCGTGGGGGTGTGGGTGGGCGATGCCGTTGGGGACGGGCTCTGGGTGACGGAGGGTGTGACCGTGGGGCTCGCTGTTGGGGAGGGCGTGAAAGAGGACGAGGGGGTGCACGTGGGGGTCGTTGTGGTGGTCGCTGGTCGCGTGCGCGTTGGCGATGCCGTCGACGTTGAAGTCGGTGTGGGTGTCCCGGTCGGACTGGGCGTCGGGGTGGCGGATGGCGTGCCGGTCGGCGTGGGGGTTGGCGTGGGGGTGTTCGTGGGCGACGGTGTGGGCGTGGACGTGGCGGAGGGGGTGTCAGTGGGCGTCGCGGTCGGGGTGCCGGACGGCGTGGGCGAGGGCGTCGCCGTCGCGGTGCTTGTCACTGCGAAAGCGGTGCGGGAGCGTGCGGCAGGGGGCACCCCTGAAACGGTCGTTTTGACCTCAAATATGCGGACCAGCGCAGGCTCTGTGCTGTGACTGACCGGGACATTTGGATGACTTCACAGAAAACAAAGTATTCGTGTCCCCCATGAGGTTTGGGTCAGCGGCGGCTGGCGGTTGGGCACGAACGGACGTCGGCTGACAAATGACTGCTGCCGACAAATAGCCAACCGCCTTCGGACATCAATCGACAACTGCCGTCTGTTACTGGCCAACCGCCGTCGGTTACTGGCCAACCGCCGTCGGTTTCTGGCCAACCGCCGTCGGTTAGTAGCCAACCGCCGTCGGCTGTTAATCGACAACCGCTGCCGCTCATTGGCCAATTGCTGTCGGGTAATGGCCAACCGCCGTGCACCGGTGGTCCGGCCGGACTCGCGGTCACCCGGCGAGCCCTGTTCATCCGCTCCCCACCGCTGGGGCCCGTGGGGTGAGTCGCTGGGGCGGACCCCCAAGAGGCGGGCGCAGGACTGGCTCTGGACACGCGGGTAACCCCCCTTTCCGTCGTGTCCTCCCAAGTGCCCTTTGCCTCCGCATGTCAGTCCTTTGTCCAATGCCACGGCAGCGGTTGAGCCTCGATGGAGTTGCCCGCACATCTACTTCTGTCGCTCCCTCTCCGCCCTGCCTGTTCCCCCCCGCCCCCTCCCCAGGCCTTTGCTTAAGGGGAGGGGGGGGGTTACCCAAGGGTCACACAACCCCTTGCCTCATGCCTTTGCTTGCCCCCCAACCACCTGCAACCGCCCCTCCAACCGCCAGTAACTGCCCCCAACCGCTTGTGAGTCACCTGCAACCGCCATTGTACCTGCCCCTGGGACCCCCCCCCCCCGATTAAGCAAAGGCTTGCCCCTCCCCTCCGCATTGATACGGGTCGTCGGCGGTTTTGGACCCTCGGCCATCATTCTCGTCACAGTCATCGAGCAGTTTGTAGTGGCCGCTGCCCTCAAGATTTTGATTGTGTGGTTGAAATTGTTTGGCTGTTTGGCACAGGCATTCTTGGGAACATTGTTGAAACATCTCCGAAATCCCGGGGCAAGAAAATATTTCTGTGACGGCAATGTGGCAGCAGTGACATGGTGTGAGGAGCTTCGGTGAGGAGGAAATTGGCCAGATGGCCAACACATGGGCAGGGTGCTGACGGAGGTGGGTCCAGCATGATGATGTGCCCACATGTTTTGATGGCATAAACCTCGAAACAATGCTGATGAAGGCAAGAAGGGTATTGAATTGGGGGGGGGGGGGCAAACAGGTCACCAAACATTGCGCACGCGCGCACGTCCCGGTGCGCACGTGCAGCGACGTTCGGCCATTCCTCACAACGTCACGCTGGGCATCACACCATCCGCCACGTGGAACTACCTCGAAGCTGTCCGCCGCATGAAGTGCCCTGTGTCTCGTCGGCACCCGGGGTGTGCCTGCATTCCACACACCAGCCGCCCCCCAGGCCCCCCCCCCCTTGCGAGAAAAACAGTAAAAGCACCGAAACTGACGGAGGCAACAGCTCCTGTTGCCCGGACGCTGCTCATGCGCCCCCTGAGAAGACGCAAGGGTCGGGGGGAAGTGGAGTGCACAGGGGAGGGGCCGTCTGAGCCCCTTTTCCAGAGCCCCCTCCCCCCCTCCCTTGAGGGCTCAAACGTCAGGCAGCCTAAAAGGTCTGGGAGGGGCTCGGAACGGGGGTCCGGGGGTACCCCCACGTACATTGCCTCAAAACGATCTCCACGACGCGCTGATCAGTTTGAGGGATGCATCGATGGGGAAAAGAATTTTCGGAACATTTTCCGTCCGTCGATTTTCGAGCCATGTCAAGGCAATGGACTGTCTTCATACAAAGGCTCTGAGAGCCCCTTTCCCAGACCGGAAGCCAATACTCCCTTGACTTGGTATGGACCAAAATGGTAGTTAAATGGATGAAAACCCAACATCTGTGGCTAGGGACGCACAAAAATTCCCTTGAAGTCCATTCTGGGGCCTTATTTAACTGTTTTAGGTTTAGTGAAAAGTCGTCGCCGTCCCGCACGTGTGCCCCACCCGCCTTGTGGTACTGACATGTGTGCCCAAGAGCGTACCGTGGGTGTCGGTGCAGAGGCCCTTTCTGGGGCTCAAACGACCCCCCCCCCCCCGCGCGCGCGCAAACCGTTTTCCCCCCTGCCCCAAAAATGTCCCCAAGGGACAGGCTCACCACCGATTCGCATGCACAGTGCCGGGGGTGTCCGGGCGGCGGAGGCGTACCTGTGGCAGCACAAGGGGCGAGGAACACGAGGGGCAGTAGCAGCGTCCACCTCCACACGGAACAACATCCGGACATGGAACCCTGCGACATGGCCACCCGAGGGGGGGGGGGCATGGGCCCTTGGGGGTCCTGCACTGGGGGAAGAATGGCTCCAATGGTACCCCCCCTCCCCGATGCCTCAGCGGCAGAAATGACCCAAATGAAACCGGTCCCTCCACCTGCCACGGCGGTCCTTAACAAAAAAACAAAAAAAGAAGAAGGGTTCCTGTACCCAGGTTTCCCAAAAATGCCCACGGGCACACCATGTGCTGGCGGTTGGCGGTTGGCGGTTGGCGGTTGGCGACTCGCGGTTGATGGCGGTTGGTGGCGGTTGATGGTGGTTGGCGGCAGTTGGTGGTTGGGGATTGGTGGTTGATGGCGGTTAGCGGTGGTTGGCGGGTGGCGGTTGGTCGCCGCTGGCGGTTGGCGGCAGTTGGCGGTTGGCGGTTGGTGGCGGTTGGCGGTTGGTGGCGGTTGGTAGTTGGCGGTTGATGGTCCCTTGGGGCGGTCCTTAAGGGCGGTCCTTAACAAAAAAAAAACAAAGAAAATCTCGGTCCCAAAGGACCGCCCTGCCACCTGCTGTAGCTTAGACTAAGCTGCAGCCTGCACGCAGCACAAGGAGATGGGAAGGGCTGCGCTGGTGGTCAGGATAACGCCCAGGGCCCCTCCCATGTACATCAAATGTTCATGGACAGAGCCCAGCACATCTGCACTTGCTCCCCCACACGCTCTGGCTCCCATAGAATCTGCTCCCACAGATCCCTGTCTCCCACGTCTCCATCCGCTGTATGCCACTGATGGCGGTACCACTTAGGGGACCAATCCACGATTCCTTTGTACACATACTCGGAATCTAAGACAACCACCCACCGTTCTTGCGGCTACCCTGTACCCCCATTGCAATCCCCCACCCCTTGCAATCCCCCCCCCCCCCCGGGAGACCGTCACTTTCATGTTTTTCTAGTTAACATGTATTGTGCTGGTTTGTGTTGCCCATCTGCTTTACGCATGGCCTTGCATTGCTTTCCCATTACTTCAAATCAATCACCCGTGTGTGTTCTGTGATGTTCTCTCTCCAAAGGCGTTGCATGGGTGTGTTGTGTTGCTACTTCAGACCCAAGATGTTTTCTCCCGGTGACCGTGTACAGTACCACTCACGCACACTTGGTGCACATGTGGCCACTTGGGAGGGTACCACAATCTGCCTTGGAATACCCTTGCAACCCCCCCCCCCCCCCGGGAGACCGTCACTTGGCGACTGTCCCCCCCCCCCAACCCGGGAGACCGTCACGCGCTAACGCAGGAGATTGCAAGGGGGGTACAGGGTACCTGCGCAGGAAACTTGTAGTACACCCTGCACCCCCCGCCCCTGGCTTCAACTCTGTCGCTCTTGCGCAGGGACGTTTCATAAACTTCAAATCCCAATGTGGCAAATGCAAGTTCTCAAATGGTGGCGGTCTGGCCGGATGCCTCCGATGGCGCTGCATGAAAAACGACTTGCGCGCCCCGTGCCCAATGGTTGAAACGGCAAAAAGAACAAGCATTCCACAGCAAGAAATGGGAACATTTGGAGATAAACAAAACAATCATCCATATCCACAGACTCCATGCCCTTACCCGCAATCATGGGGGGGCAAAGTGCCTGGAACGCAACAGATATACACTCTCTCAGCATTGAAATCCTGCATCACTTTGCACACATGCAGATTTGGGATCATACCAGTCCTACACGCAATCCACTCCCAGTTTGCCAAAGAAAACTTGCGGAGGGGGGTCAGCCATCCGAAGACAGAGCACAATACAATCAAAGACCAATGAGACCTTTTCACTTGATTTGGGTACAATAAAAGGGACGCAACTCGGTCGCTTGGTAAATGACCCCATCCTAGGCTAATGGCTACACCAAAATAGGGCCCCACCGCTCTGTCCCCCCGCACCTTCTCTGATGTGTTGTCCTCCCACCGCATACTCCTCTGCCGTCTCAAAACAAAGCCTACTCTGCACGAGCTACTCCCACAAGCTATTGGGGGTTTCAAAACAGCCCACCTCTCCCAGCCCACGTGACCCCAGCTCTGGCCACACCTTGGCCTACACTGGCGTGGGGGAAGTTGAAGTGTGGTAGAGTGAATCCCACTTTCCCATCTGAAGCTGAGTTGAGGCTTAGAACAAAACATCCAACATCGCCTCCATCCTCCGCCATCGCAAACACCCGTCACACAAACATTGGCAACCAATGCATTAATGGCCGCACAGGGCAACGCAACCATGATCCAACCTACACGAAAAACTCACGTGAAGAGGGAGGCGGGGGCGCTAGGTGCTATGCTACAGGCATCTACCCAACCTCATCACAGCCAACACCCAGCACCCCCCCCCCCCCCAAAGGCTCTGCACATGCCCCAACGCTCCATCCGGTGCAATATCGGACAAGCGCCTGGTCATCTCCTCATGCGTGGTCCGGCGCCCACATGGCACAGCTGCAACCTCCCCGACTTTCGCCCCTTTGTTTGGCGGGCATCCTAACTGAGCCAGAGGTCGGGCGCAGGACTGCATTGCAAGCTCCACTGGGGCGGGTGTTGTCGCGCCATAATTCTACTCCACTGCCACCCTCGCAAATCTCCCCTGCGGCCCGACGCGTGCGCTACCACCCACAGTCCCTGACACCCCGCCCCCCCATTGCCCAATCAGGCCTAAGCCCGCTCAGAGCGGGGACGAAGGCACCGCGCCCGAATCTGGCGCCCGTCCCCTAGTCACCACCCGAGACCTGCCTCCACAGGGCCCACCACCAATCCGAATCATTGCTGAAGCTCTTCAAATGGCCGGCAGAGACCCTCCTCGTATCTAGCGCCGCACCACGCCCACCATCCACTGCCACCTCCACCACATCTTGAGTACCACTCAGGCCCCCAGCATTATCAGGGTCTGCCTTCTCTAGGCCCGGCTCTCCACGCAGCTCCTCCACACCTCCACTGGCTCAGGGGTTGCCGTAGCATCAATAGGCACCACTCGCTCCTTGAAAGTCACGTTTGGGGACTATGTCTGCCAACGGCACCAAAACAAGGTCACCGTTTGGGCCTGGGAGGCACCCCAACCGCACAGGGACCTGGGCACTGTGCTGGAGGCCATAGCACCCCCCCCGCCCCCCCGAGTCGGCAAACCTGGCGGCCAACGAGTCGGCGAGACGGCGGCGCGTTTCCCCCGACTTGGAGGGCTCGATCAAAATTTTGGAGGTTGGCACAAAATAAAGCCTATTGTTTGGTGTTAGCGGTGTAGTCATCATTCCATTTTGCATGGCACTCCTCAAATCAGTGCTGCACCCGAAATTTTGGTGTTTGGCAGCTTCGCCAAATCTCGCCGCCTCGTTGGGCCCCTCGGCGACTCTGGGGGGGGGGGGATGGCCATAGCACAGGGCAACGTGGACCTGGTGACCGTGGCGGATGGCTTCCCTCGAACGACGTCGAGCGGGAAAGGCGGGCCCCAGTAGAACGCCACTTCACCAAAAACAAGACCAAGCCTCCCACCCACTCCCCAACAAAAACACCCGCCACAGGCCGGGGGGGGGGGGGAGGATTTCGCGCCAAGTCAAATTTTGCGGTGGTAAATTCCGCTGTGGGCAATTTCGCGGAGCCCCCTGGATTTTGTGTGGTACCCCCCGCCAGAGTCCACAATGTGTACTGCTGGTGTGCGAGAAATTCGCGGAGAACACTGAACTTTGCGTGGGAAATTTCGCGGTCAATTTGAAACGCGAAATTGCCCACAAGAAATGAAAGTGCCACGAAATCCCCCCCCCTTGTGTCCCTGCAAAGACGGGGCATCAAAGAAAAAGGACACGCGTATGCCTGCCCCCAGTTGCCCTTAGTGTTGCAAGCACGTGCGCTGCCTCACGCGGTCCCCCTCACACACGAGTTTCCAGAACTCGATGATCAAAGTGTTGTGTGGGGGCATCGTTTCAAACCAACATCGGCCGCCGTGCTTGCTGCGGCCGTTGAGTGCCGTTGAGTGCCTAAAGCCCGACCACGTGAAGCAGGAATGGCAACGACGTTGTAACCGTCACAGAATTTGCACGTGTGCATGCGGCACAATAGAGCAAGTGTCAAAGCATGGCACGCAATGAAGCTTGCATGGAGCACTGCGGTGGCACAGACAACATCCGGGTGCCTGCATGATGCGGCTGAGTCACCGCACTTCAGGCTGCTGTTCATATGGCGAAGCATCCAACGGATGAACCGCACGGAAATGAAGCAATTTGGCGTGCCACACCAACAGAATGGCAACACAACTGCTGTATTTATAAGGGCTGCTGCGGCTGAAGCGGTGCCAGTGGTACAGGAATTACAACCAGTTTCATGGACTTCAAACGCAGGACCACAGAAGGCGTCTGGAAGGCATCTCCGGAAAACTGCACCGGGACGTCAGCCCGTCTGTCGTCCCTAAGACCTCTGGTGCTCACATGTGGTATCAGGACCGAATTCAATTCAATTCAATTCGGTCCTGATTCTGATCCGCTGCATACACCTCGCAGAGCTTGGGCAATGGGGGGGGGGGGATTAGCACAAGGCCTCGGCAATGTGGGGCGGGGGCTTCAACCTTTGGTCTGACTGTGGCGTCTCTCCCACTCGCAGCGGTCCAAACAGACCTGTACGGGTTGTATACAGGACTTCGGGGGGGCCAGAACAGAACTGAGAACAAATGGACAACATAAAGTCAAATGAGGAGGAACTGAGGGTGACGACTTCCAAATGCCGGCTTGCGTACCTTCATGGCCTCCAGTGGAGGTATACAGGGTGATAGGTATATGCATCTGTCCCAGAGTCACCGCGCCAGAACAACACGATGGACAGCCTTCGGATGCACTAATGGGAGGTTGGGGGCAAGGTGTGGTGTGGGCGATCGCGTGCCCACACCACACCACATGTCAGTGAAGGGAAAGGCAAGGGAAGAAGGCACGCGGCAGTTCCGCTGCAGGCGGGATACGACGAGTAGGGTCTGTGCCGGTGTGCACAGAGCAAGTGCCATGCACTGCCGGGCGTCATACCACAGACCCCAAAGACAGGGACCAGGGCGTCGCCGGGATTCCCTGGGCAACCCTGATGGGGGCTGGACTTGCCATGGGGTCTTCTATGCCATGGGGGCCTGAAATGTTGAGGGGGTGTCGGGGTCAAAGACTGCACCCGGGCACCCCCATGCCCCCTCCTCTTCACTTTGGAGCATGCCAAATGCTCTTCGTGCCTTGCGCAAGGGGGTTGGGGTGCTTGAAAGGCGCAGAGTGTCTCATTTGTGTGCCGTGTGGGCGGGGGCTTGTGCACGTCTTCGTTCCAACGGGCGTTCCCCATTAAACCTATCCAACTCAATCAGAAGTACCGATGCGAGGGGCCGACAGTCTGCTGGGATGTTGCGGAATTTGGGGCAGCTAGGTGTATTCAAGAATGAAAGATATGACCTGCGCCCGCTATGAAAAGCTGTTTGAGTGGGCTGATAGAGCTTTGGGGACTACCAAGCCCCTCCAACCCACACTCACTCCCTTTGCCCGCCTCGGGGGCTGTGCATGGAGTGCGTATTAAGGGTCAACAGTGGCGTGAGTGGGGTCAAGGAAGTGGGGGACGAAGAGTTAAAAAAATGAAATTGCACTGGACTCTCACCAAAGGGGTACATGTGCCCCGGCCGGGGGGGGGGGGGGGGGCAGCATACCTTGTTTTTGTTCCGACCGGTACGTGAGCTGGCAGAAACGGGGGCCCCTTGAAGGGTGGGGGGAGGGGGGGCATGGGGGGGGGACCAAAAACACCAACTGCTGCCTTGTGCAGGGGCTGAGTTTCGAGGGCAGCATCTTCAATGAGCAATGAACGACATTTGTCCCCGTTTGTCTCCATGGCGGGGAAAGATCAATGCGGCCACAAAATCAGAAGTGGCTGCACAAATCCTGCCCTCTTGGGGGCCAGGGAAAATGCAGAGAAAAAACTGAGCATCTTGAGTATAAACACATGGGGTGACCGGTTCTCCCAGCTCCTTTAAACGGGTCACCAAATTTTTCCGGCGCCTATGGCGCCGGCCAATTTCTCCATTTTGGCTTGTACGATGGTCGGGGCCGCTCAAACATTTTGGCCCCCGTGATGGGGGGGGGGTTTGGGGGGGGGGGGATCAGGGCCTGCCGTGGGAGGGGGATCACTTCACGAGGGCGTTTATACGCGGGAGCAAACTGCACACCAGAAAAGTGGTGATGCGGGGCTTATAATTGAAGGGGAAATTGCCGACCCATCTCATGAAGGCTTGGGTCAGCGAATCAATAATAATAACAGGCGCATCCTCGCCCCATGCACCGCGGCCTGGGGACAGCAGATACCACCGTAGGAAAAGGCAAACTCGTCTTCTGCCGAAGTCCGGTCGACTCGCTCAGAGACACTTACCTTTTATGCAGATTTCTGTCCCTTCCACAATGGGCGACACAGGCCGGTTGCCGGGCGTCGGCTTACGACGACCTGTTGCCCAGTGAGAGCAACGGAGAGTGCATATGCCCCCCCCCCCCGGCCCTCCCCGACCTGTGCCATGGCCCCGGTCGCCCAATCCCCTATCGCTCAGGCATGCGCGCCGCCGACCCCCACCCACCCACCCACACTCACACAGAAGAGCACAACACAGGCTCCAAATGTCAGACTCCTCATCAGTCAACACACACACACACACACACACACCGAGGAGGAGGAGGAGATGCGGTCCCCTGGTAGTGCGCACCCGCTCGCCAACCCCATGGTGCCTGCCGGTCCCCACTGACTGGGAGAGCGGTCGTCGGTGGGGTGACCCTGACCGTGGGCCTACCCGGCTCAGCATCATGGCTCCGGCTCTCCTCTTCGTCTCCTCCCCACAGAATCCTGACCCACGCAACACCCCGACAGAGAGTTGCGGGCACCACTCAGGCAGCCTTGGAGCGGGGGGGGGCGAGGCAGGGAATCTGGCTCCACTTCCGGTCCGCCTGCCAACCCCCCCCCAGGGAGTGGGGACGCAGTCACACGGGTGTGAGCCCTTAACACGCCAGGTACTTCCGAAGCCCTGGACAGCAACTGCCCAGCGCCGGAGAGAGGGACGGCCCTCTGACGCAGGTGCACGACACACACTACACACAGCTCTCGGCTAGCATTTCCCGCGTGCAAGACCATCCTGGCCATTGCCTTTTGCTAACAGCGCCTTCGGTGCGCGCGCGCACACACACACACACACGCACCAACCGGAACACTTACTTTTTGGCCTGTATGGCAACCCCCACCCACCTCCCCACACACACACCAACCAGCAGAGGTACTTCGCCTTTAAGGCAAACCCCCCCCTCCCCACGCACACAAACACACACCATTTCATACTGCGCCGCGTTCCACAGGTTTGTCTGATGACGTCCACCCCCACAGTCCCCGCAACGCCATTTACGCCACCGCCGCAGTCCTGTTCTGCCAACGTTGATGAGTGCTCCACAACACACAAACTCCAAAGGGAAAGCGGCCCTTCGGAGGGACCGAGAGTGAAAAAGCCTGTGAGCCGCCCCCGCGGTCCCCTCCGCTGGCCCACTGCCATTGGGCCGTGCGCCAATACAGGGGGCATTGAGGAGGTCCGGGGCTCGACATCGGATTCCGCATGTCAGCGATGGGTCACTCTGGTGTCTGTCGTGTGCACCCCACACCCCCGAATGCATACACACACACGAGGCACATACACAAAGCCTACCCTTACATCTGAAACCCCCCATGAAACCGATTCCGTAAGACGAGGAAACCGGGCAATTTTTGGCAGATCCTCGTCGCCTGATCGTCAACCGCAGCCGGTGATCGCAGCCGCCAGTTGCCTGAGGAAGGTCGGCACGTTTGGTCTCGATCCCGACGTCAATGGCCTGCAGGGGCTTCTGTGCGAACTCCGTCAGTGGTCCTGTGCGCGTTGCGGCGGCCACGCACAGTCGGAGCCGGTCATCCTCCCGAGCGAGACCTTCATCGCCGCATTCTCCGCCTCCAAAGCCGCGCAGCGCCGCCGCAGCTTCCGGCACTCGATCAAGGAAGGGCCCTCCGGCCGGCTTTTGTCGAAGAACTGCACGGGCGAAGTGGCAAAAGGCAGCTCTTCCCGTAGCCTTGGGGCACGGGGCAGGGCAGGCGTCGTCAGGGGTAGTGCGCAGAGGTGTGAGGGGGGGATGTGGAGTGCCATGACACAACACATGACACAACACATGACACAACACAACATAAGACGTGGTCGTGTGGTGCGGTATTCTGTTGTGGTGTGGTGTGCTGTGCTGCGTTGTGTTGCACGGTTTTGTGTTGTGTTGTGTTTTGTGGTGAGAAAAGAGGGGGCGGAGGGCATGCGTCAGCATGGCAGGTACCTGTGTGATGTCCTGCACCTTCTGTCTGTACACCAGCGCTCTGGCAGCCGTGTCGTCCTGCTTGGCACGTTCTTCATCACCTGCCACAGCCCCTTTGAGGTGCCGCAGAGATCCTGCACAAAAGTGCACATGAATCCACACGTCACAACCGCAAAATGCAGAGCACAACGCAACACACACACACAACATCCGCGGTACGGCCATCCAACTCACTGCCCCGCATGCCAGTGCCCGTCCTGTGGCAGCCCCGGCAGTGCAGTGCGTGCACCGCTGTCAGCCCCGCGGGTGCAAACTCTCGGCCTTGACAAGCGTTCGGAGGAGTGTACTTCATGCACCGGTGGAGTGGGCACTCCGAGACTGGAGGCCCGACCCGGGGACTGTGGGTGCAGCGGTTATGTGCTCCAACCACTCGCCTGCAAGGGATCAACGGCGGTTGGAGAGTAACTGACAGCGCTTGGAGGTGAGCCGCTCATGCCTGAAGCGTAAGCGAGGGGGGCCAGAGGATGCCCCATAGCACCGACAGCAGATGGAGGGGGTTCGACCGCCGGCTGCACACACCCCAGCGCGGCACTGACCCAGTCCCTCGAGGCACTGGACGGAGGGCCACACCCTCATGGCCCAAGACACGCTGCCTCTTCAACAACGCGCCAACGTCGTCAATCACTTCCGCGTCCATCGCCCTCCGCTTGGCCAAGAGCTGCACCACCGCCATTTTCCAGCGTCTGCACTTCGGGTACTCTTGGCTCTTGAGCACGCGCCGCAGCAGCTTTTTGTGCCGCAGCTTGCGGTTGACCTGACAATAGGGCCGACGAGGGTCCGGCGGTGTGCCCACTGCCCAGCCTCGAGGAGGGCCGAGGATGATCCACTCCCCAGAGGTCATGCCGTGCAGCACAAGTGGAAGACGGGGGGGGGGGGTTTGCTGATGGAAGACCATGTCGCACACCCGGTGTCGAGTGCTGTGGGAGTAGCCCATGTTGTCGCATTTTTAGTATGATGCTTGTCACAGTTCCCAGGGTCCCAATTTGTGCACCTTGGGGTCACTCCATAATTAATCCGGGCAAATGCCTGGACCGCGCAGCATTGTGCCCCGAGCACGGGTGTTCCCGCCATACAACGATGCTTGAGTCATGCTGGCATATGAGCCCCTTGCAAACAATGTAATCAAGCTGAATGCTCGACACTTTGGAAGCATGCTGTTGTGGTATGATAAAAGCTGAACACAATGTTGTGAAGAGATCAACAAAATGGACATAGGCAATTGCTTGCAAAGTGGCTACATAACCTCTGTTGTCCTAGGTTCCCCAGCATGGAGAGAAATCAACATTGGTGAACTGTGCCAAAAAGGGCGTAACCAATTTTTAGCCTCGTCGAAAAACGGGATTGGCCAAACTATACCCCATGTCAGAAATTCGAATGTCGACCCCCCCCCCCCCGGGGAGGGGGTTCATAAAGGCAAGACGACGTAAGACACACGGCACCTGAACATGATCCATCGCTTCCAGTCCACTGTTTGCAAACCATCATTCTAAGCGCACTGCACCATTCCATCCACAATACATAGTAACAATCCCCTTGTGCACCCTGCATCAGCTTACTTGACGGGGCCACATAAAACAAGTGCCAATGGCATACTCACAACCACTGGTGCAATGAGCACCGCAATCCATCCAGCATGCCAGACTATGCCGTGCCATTATCCTCCCTGGCCCAGGCCTGAGTGGCTGTGTAGCCCATGCCGTCTCGAGGACCACGTAACCCCTGCACTCCGTGGGCTGGACACACAATGTGGCTTCAAGTGGCTTACAAACGAGGGAAACAACGATGTGGTAAGAGTATGGCGCACAACCGAACCTGAAGCATGCAGCACGGTAGATCTACCCGAGCAAAGGTTGGGCGTAACGGGATTCGAACTCCCTTCCTCTTGGCACTACAACGGACGCTCCAATGCTGAGCGCGGGGGGGGGGGGGGCAGGAGGCGGCATTCTTTCAACGACAGTAGGGCTGCCCGCACCACGTCCTGTGAATCCCACTGCAACGCAGGCGCAGTGCTGCGGTGTGTAGAAGGCGGAAGGCGAAGGAGGCACACCTCCAGTTGGCTCCTGATATGCCCAAACTCAACGGCGCGATTCATCTCCGTGACATGCAGCAGCCCCTCCTCCGCAATCTGCGTGGCACTTTGCGTGATCTGGTCCTTCGCCTGTGGTGGACCCAGGGCACAAAGGGGTACCCGCCAAACGGCGGCGGTTACAAGACAGACTCTTGGCGGTGCACCACCAACCGCTGTGACAACACCCCACATCCGTCAGCCCTGTACAATTACACTTGTTTACGCATGAGCACTTGGCATAAACGTTTATGCGTGAATTTACGTGTTAACGCGCAACCATTTACGAGTTTACGCGTAACCGGTTACACCAACTGTTTACGTGTAACCAAGCGTAAACAGTTTACATGCCAGCACCAGCCATTACTATTCCTAAAAACGGTCCAGTTCCAGCGTTTACCCGTGTATAGCTTGTAGACGGGGTCTGCTGCAAGTAGAAGCGGTCTGCTAATTGTAGACACCGTCAGCATATTGTAGACACAAAGTGACAATAATAGGGAAGGCGGACCCCTTCCTAAAAACAGTCCAATTCCAGCGTCCAACTACGCGTAAACATGTACACCTCGTTCACGCGTCAACAAGTGTAAATGTAGAGCCCTCACATCTGTGTGCCATCCTCAATTACTTTCCCTCCGCAGCTGCCCTCCACCTGTTGCAGGGGCGGTATGCACAAGGAACCCGCAGTGGCATTCGTTGCTCCGTTCACAACCGGGGGCAGCCCTCTGGTAACCGCAAAGTGCTGGCCTCCGCTACTTGGTAACCGCCTGTGCAGACCAGGCTGTGCTAGTAAGGGCGGGGGGGGGGGGGGGTTGGCCCTGAGACCCATTGCCCGACAGGAAATTCCCCAAACACCAAAAGCATTCTCCACCCAAATCAGTGGTTCCAAATGGCCACCAATTGTTGTGGGCTGGGAGGTCCAGAGGGGGGGGTTTTGCGGCCCCACATGCAAACCCCCCGTAAGGGGGCCCCTTGCAGGTGCCCCCCCCCCCCCCCACACGCCCCCAGCCCCTGGAAAAGACAAGGATTCCGGCTAAACACCACCTGCCACAGGCCGATCCGTCTGCCGAAGTCTGCATCGGACCAGCTCAAGGATGTCCTCTGCAGCACGACTGCATGAACAAGGCACACGGGACGGCATCCGTTCCCAGCCCCAGCCACCGGATGTCGGCCGCATGCACACGCGACCAGCCCCCCCTTACCCGCCGCATGCGCACCCAAGACAACGCCTGAACTTCGTCCAGCGGAACTGCGACCGCCCCCAGAAGCGCCTCAACGTCTGGGTCACCGCCGCTTACAGGCCCAGTCTGCAGTGGAGCGCATCGCAACACAAAGACCACATCCGAAATCCGAAGGACGACACACACACGTCACACCGGAGGTGTCCTCCGGGGGGCACACACCTTGTGGTACAGGGCCCACATGGCGTTCTTCTTGGCCTCGTCCTCCACCGCAATCTTCGCGATCGTCTGGATGATGGCCCGGCGCGCGCGCGCCAGACGCACGTTCCTCGTCTCCGCCAGCACGCGCTGCAGCCGGCGCTGCAGGTCCGCGAGCTCTCCCTCCTTCTGCTCCAGCCGCCGCGTCAGGCCCTCCACCTCCAGCTCCCGCAGCAGCAGCACCGCGCCGCTGGTCATGCGCGCCGACCTGCGGCCAGGAATGCATGACAGGGGAAGGGACCTCAGAGGCGGTTAGATTGGCGGTTAGAGGGAGTTGGGGGCGGTTATATCAGGGCTGAGGACCGGGGCTGTGGTGGATGGGAAGGGGGGTACCGCCGAGCCTGCGATCCGGCCCCCTTCTCCCATTCCGCAACTGCCCCCGATACCAACGGAATCGCCAAGCGACCAGCGCCTCCATAGCCCTTCGCGACATCCCCGCGCTGGGCCCCCCTCCCCTGTCCACCAGAGGTCTCCCCTCGCCCGCGCACAACACCACCTCCGCAGGTGTGGAGTGCCCCGGCGTGGCGCCCACTGCCACCAAATGACGGCCCAAACCTATGCCAGGGCCAAAAGAAGGGTTTCAGAAAAAATCGAATTTTAGGAAATTGCTAAGGGCCACTACACAACCTAAAAAAACGGCAATTTCGGGGCTTTCGGGGGGGGCCTGGGCCCAGGGTACATGGGCCTGGCGGCCACTACGCGGGTAGCCATGGGTGCTCCAAACACATATCGTCACCAAATGACCACCAAAACGCATGCAAGAGGCGAGGCCAGGGGGCCAAATCCCCACTTCCCCGCAGCCGAAACAGCCCCGGAAAACGTGAGCGTACCTCTGCTCCTTCTGCCTCTTCTGCATCTCCGAGTCCCACTGCTGCTTCTCGTCCTCGTGCTCCGCCTCCGCCTCCCGCCACCTCCGCTCCTCCTCCGCCCTCCGCTCCTCCTCCTCCTTCCGTCGGGCCTCTTCATGGGCCTGTCGGGCCTCCTCCTCCAGCGCCCTCCGGTCCGCCTCCTCCGCGGCCTTGCGTTCCGCCTCCTCCAGACCCCCGCGCGCCGCTTCAAGGGCCTCTTCAAGGGCCTCTTGCTTGGCCCTGCACACGACAGCGGGTCGTTCAGAGTGAGGCCCTTCAACTGCAACCTCTGAACTGCAACAGCCCCCGGCAGGTGCACGACCAGCAGTGCGACCGACCATCGCAAGCCCCGCAATGTCCGATGCAAAGGAGAGGCCACCGCCCACACCGGGCCCTAACACAACCAGCCCTGCCACCAGCAGGCGTCAGGTCAGACGTGATCAGAAGCAGCTGGATCCTATCGAGTGTGACACGGGACGCAGCTGGATCCTACTGAGTGTGACACGGGACGCAGCTGCATCCTAATCACTTTCGGCTGCGACGGTTAGGATTATCCATGGGCGCCACATCGCCCTGCACGCACATGCTTGGGGAAGGGGTGTTAAGGCTTGAGGATTTCTGCCATCGGTGGCCTGGAGACGTGACACCCCCCGGGCAGGGCCGAGGGCTTTGACAAGGGGTTGCTTATGGGTCAGTGTATCCATGGGCAGTCCGCAGGAACAGGGCGTTGCAGGAGGGTCTTTGTTGGGGGGGAGGGGGGCGCTGGACATTCCCACTTGGGTGTGCGTTTATGTACGTACACGAAGCACGTTCTGCGAATCGTGATAGCAGGAATAGTGAGTCGGCCTCTGCCTAACAGCCAGCAAGGCTAGTGCTTCCGGGCGGCCCCAGTAAAGGGTAAGTGGAGGGCATGCACGCCACACACTTGTCAACTTGTGGCGTAAAGCTCGCGTGAACGGTCACGCGATGTTTACGCGACATACACGTCCAAATCCCCAATGTTGCCTCTCCACGTCGACAACATGTGTGCACTGCCTATCGACAACGTCCTCGGGGCTCATTACGGTCAGTGTCCACAACATGTGCACATTGCCAACGACGTGTGCGTTGTACACCATCTATGCACGCTGCCTACGGTTTGATGCAACCCCTTCCCTTTCAAAGTGGCGCTGTTTCGGCACAAGTCCGTTTTGTTCCATCCACCCCCCACAAAATGATGGCTTCTGTTCACAGTTAAAAAGGTCGGACCAAATGGGAGGCAAGAAGCACACATGGCAGGAGCAGATATGGCGACTGCCGTATCACAGAGTGCTCAACAGCAGCAGGTCCCATGTGTAGCAAATGCCACTTGCTGTGCCAAAGGTATTGCGCTGCTTTGGAGTTGGAGGACACGCTTGTGTGCAGAGTGGGCACACAACGGCCCACTTGGAAGTTGGCGGTACGTTCTGTTTCCAGGTTCACACGACCTTTTCGGTACACCGCGTGCACAATTTTGACCGTTTCCGCATGAAATTCGAATACCACTTTATGCGTTGATGCGTCAACAAGTGTATAGCCTTTGAGCATCGGTTGATGCATAACCGTTTACGCAGCCCACGTACGGAGGCGAGGCAGGACCCAGTGCTGCTTGCTCTCACTCAACGTCGGCAGTGGTTTGCACTGCAAGGGCTCTGTGTTGTGTGCCAAGCTGCTGAAATGATAGACCTCGGTGTCAATTTGGAAAACCAATTATGGACACTCAGAAAGTGTAGGCTTGCCGGTTTCACTGATAGTTTGTTGCAAAAAGTCTAAAACCTAGTCATGGACACTCAGAAAGTGTAGCAATGCTCGTTTTTCATAGAACTCTTGGTGTAAATTTGGAAAACCAATTATAGACACTCAGAAAGTGTAGGCTCGCCAATTTCACTGATATTTTGTTGCAAAGTGTAGAACCTAGTCATGGACACTCAGAAAGTGTAGCAATGCTCGTTTTTCATAGAACTCTCTTTGTAAATTTGGAAAATCTAGTTCTGCATACCTCTGCTCCTTCTGCCTCTTCTGCATCTCCGAGTCCCACTGCTGCTTCTCGTCCTCGCGCTCCGCCTCCGCCTCCCGCCACCTCCGCTCCTCCTCCGCCCTCCGCTCCTCCTCCTCCTTCCGTCGGGCCTCTTCATGGGCCTGTCGGGCCTCCTCCTCCAGCGCCCTCCGGTCCGCCTCCTCCGCGGCCTTGCGATCCGCCTCCTCCAGACCCCCGCGCGCCGCTTCAAGGGCCTCTTCAAGGGCCTCTTGCTTGGCCCTGCACACGACAGCGGGGCGTTCAGAGTGAGGCCCTTCAACTGCAACCTCTGAACTGCAACAGACCCCGGCAAGTGCACGACCCGCAGTAGGACCTACCCTCGCGAGCCCCGCAATGTCCGATGCAAAGGAGAGGCCACCGCCCACACCGAGCCCTGACACAACCAGCCCTGCCACCAACGTCCGTCAGTTCACATGTGATCAGACGCAGCTGGATCCTACTGAGTGTGACACGGGACGCAGCTGGATCCTACTGAGTGTGACACGGGACGCAGCTGCATCCTACTGAGTGTGAAATGAAGCGCAGATGCATCCTACCGAGTGTGACAGGAAACGCAGCTGGATCCTACTGAGTGTGACACGGGACGCAACTGGATCCTAATCACTTTCGGATGCAACAGTTGGGGTTATTCGTGGGTGCCACATCGCCCTTCACGAACATGCTTGGGGAGGGGGTGCGAAGGCTTGAGGCTCTCTGCCATCGTTGGCCTGGAGACGTGACACCCCCCGGGCAGGGCCGAGGGCTTTGACCAGGGGTACACGAGGCACGTTCTGCGAATCGTGATAGCAGGAATAGTGAGTCGGCCTCTGCCTAACAGCCAGCAAGGCTAGTGCTTCCGGGCGGCCCCAGTAAAGGGTAAGTGGAGGGCATGCACGCCACACACTTGTCAACTTGTGGCGTAAAGCTCGCGTGAACGGTCACGCGATGTTTACGCGACATACACGTCCAAATCCCCAATGTTGCCTCTCCACGTCGACAACATGTGTGCACTGCCTATCGACAACGTCCTCGGGGCTCATTACGGTCAGTGTCCACAACATGTGCACATTGCCAACGACGTGTGCGTTGTACACCATCTATGCACGCTGCCTACGGTTTGATGCAACCCCTTCCCTTTCAAAGTGGCGCTGTTTCGGCACAAGTCCGTTTTGTTCCATCCACCCCCCACAAAATGATGGCTTCTGTTCACAGTTAAAAAGGTCGGACCAAATGGGAGGCAAGAAGCACACATGGCATGAGCAGATATGGCGACTGCCGTATCACAAAATGCTCAACAGCAGCAGGTCCCATGTGTAGCAAATGCCACTTGCTGTGCCAAAGGTATTGCGCTGCTTTGGAGTTGGAGGACACGCTTGTGTACAGAGTGGGCACACAACGGCCCACTTGGAAGTTGGCGGTACGTTCTGTTTCCAGGTTCACACGACCTTTTCGGTACACCGCGTGCACAATTTTGACCGTTTCCGCATGAAATTCGAATACCACTTTATGCGTTGATGCGTCAACAAGTGTATAGCCTTTGAGCATCGGTTGATGCATAACCGTTTACGCAGCCCACGTACGGAGGCGAGGCAGGACCCAGTGCTGCTTGCTCTCACTCAACGTCGGCAGTGGTTTGCACTGCAAGGGCTCTGTGTTGTGTGCCAAGCTGCTGAAATGACAGACCTCGGTGTCAATTTGGAAAACCAATTATGGACACTCAGAAAGTGTAGGCTTGCCGGTTTCACTGATAGTTTGTTGCAAAAAGTCTAAAACCTAGTCATGGACACTCAGAAAGTGTAGCAATGCTCGTTTTTCATAGAACTCTTGGTGTAAATTTGGAAAACCAATTATAGACACTCAGAAAGTGTAGGCTCGCCGATTTCACTGATATTTTGTTGCAAAGTGTAAAACCTAGTCATGGACACTCAGAAAGTGTAGCAATGCTCGTTTTTCATAGAACTCTCTTTGTAAATTTGGAAAATCTAGTTCTGCATACCTCTGCTCCTTCTGCCTCTTCTGCATCTCCGAGTCCCACTGCTGCTTCTCGTCCTCGCGCTCCGCCTCCGCCTCCCGCCACCTCCGCTCCTCCTCCGCCCTCCGCTCCTCCTCCTCCTTCCGTCGGGCCTCTTCATGGGCCTGTCGGGCCTCCTCCTCCAGCGCCCTCCGGTCCGCCTCCTCCGCGGCCTTGCGATCCGCCTCCTCCAGACCCCCGCGCGCCGCTTCAAGGGCCTCTTCAAGGGCCTCTTGCTTGGCCCTGCACACGACAGCGGGGCGTTCAGAGTGAGGCCCTTCAACTGCAACCTCTGAACTGCAACAGACCCCGGCAAGTGCACGACCCGCAGTAGGACCTACCCTCGCGAGCCCCGCAATGTCCGATGCAAAGGAGAGGCCACCGCCCACACCGAGCCCTGACACAACCAGCCCTGCCACCAACGTCCGTCAGTTCACATGTGATCAGACGCAGCTGGATCCTACTGAGTGTGACACGGGACGCAGCTGGATCCTACTGAGTGTGATACGGGACGCAGCTGCATCCTACTGAGTGTGAAATGAAGCGCAGATGCATCCTACCGAGTGTGACAGGAAACGCAGCTGGATCCTACTGAGTGTGACACGGGACGCAACTGGATCCTAATCACTTTCGGATGCAACAGTTGGGGTTATTCGTGGGTGCCACATCGCCCTTCACGAACATGCTTGGGGAGGGGGTGCGAAGGCTTGAGGCTCTCTGCCATCGGTGGCCTGGAGACGTGACACCCCCCGGGCAGGGCCGAGGGCTTTGACCAGGGGTACACGAGGCACGTTCTGCGAATCGTGATAGCAGGAATAGTGAGTCGGCCTCTGCCTAACAGCCAGCAAGGCTAGTGCTTCCGGGCGGCCCCAGTAAAGGGTAAGTGGAGGGCATGCACGCCACACACTTGTCAACTTGTGGCGTAAAGCTCGCGTGAACGGTCACGCGATGTTTACGCGACATACACGTCCAAATCCCCAATGTTGCCTCTCCACGTCGACAACATGTGTGCACTGCCTATCGACAACGTCCTCGGGGCTCATTACGGTCAGTGTCCACAACATGTGCACATTGCCAACGACGTGTGCGTTGTACACCATCTATGCACGCTGCCTACGGTTTGATGCAACCCCTTCCCTTTCAAAGTGGCGCTGTTTCGGCACAAGTCCGTTTTGTTCCATCCACCCCCCACAAAATGATGGCTTCTGTTCACAGTTAAAAAGGTCGGACCAAATGGGAGGCAAGAAGCACACATGGCATGAGCAGATATGGCGACTGCCGTATCACAAAATGCTCAACAGCAGCAGGTCCCATGTGTAGCAAATGCCACTTGCTGTGCCAAAGGTATTGCGCTGCTTTGGAGTTGGAGGACACGCTTGTGTACAGAGTGGGCACACAACGGCCCACTTGGAAGTTGGCGGTACGTTCTGTTTCCAGGTTCACACGCCTTTTCGGTACACCGCGTGCACAATTTTGACCGTTTCCGCATGAAATTCGAATACCACTTTATGCGTTGATGCGTCAACAAGTGTATAGCCTTTGAGCATCGGTTGATGCATAACCGTTTACGCAGCCCACGTACGGAGGCGAGGCAGGACCCAGTGCTGCTTGCTCTCACTCAACGTCGGCAGTGGTTTGCACTGCAAGGGCTCTGTGTTGTGTGCCAAGCTGCTGAAATGACAGACCTCGGTGTCAATTTGGAAAACCAATTATGGACACTCAGAAAGTGTAGGCTTGCCGGTTTCACTGATAGTTTGTTGCAAAAAGTCTAAAACCTAGTCATGGACACTCAGAAAGTGTAGCAATGCTCGTTTTTCATAGAACTCTTGGTGTAAATTTGGAAAACCAATTATAGACACTCAGAAAGTGTAGGCTCGCCGATTTCACTGATATTTTGTTGCAAAGTGTAGAACCTAGTCATGGACACTCAGAAAGTGTAGCAATGCTCGTTTTTCATAGAACTCTCTTTGTAAATTTGGAAAATCTAGTTCTGCATACCTCTGCTCCTTCTGCCTCTTCTGCATCTCCGAGTCCCACTGCTGCTTCTCGTCCTCGCGCTCCGCCTCCGCCTCCCGCCACCTCCGCTCCTCCTCCGCCCTCCGCTCCTCCTCCTCCTTCCGTCGGGCCTCTTCATGGGCCTGTCGGGCCTCCTCCTCCAGCGCCCTCCGGTCCGCCTCCTCCGCGGCCTTGCGATCCGCCTCCTCCAGACCCCCGCGCGCCGCTTCAAGGGCCTCTTCAAGGGCCTCTTGCTTGGCCCTGCACACGACAGCGGGGCGTTCAGAGTGAGGCCCTTCAACTGCAACCTCTGAACTGCAACAGACCCCGGCAAGTGCACGACCCGCAGTAGGACCTACCCTCGCGAGCCCCGCAATGTCCGATGCAAAGGAGAGGCCACCGCCCACACCGAGCCCTGACACAACCAGCCCTGCCACCAACGTCCGTCAGTTCACATGTGATCAGACGCAGCTGGATCCTACTGAGTGTGACACGGGACGCAGCTGGATCCTACTGAGTGTGATACGGGACGCAGCTGCATCCTACTGAGTGTGAAATGAAGCGCAGATGCATCCTACCGAGTGTGACAGGAAACGCAGCTGGATCCTACTGAGTGTGACACGGGACGCAACTGGATCCTAATCACTTTCGGATGCAACAGTTGGGGTTATTCGTGGGTGCCACATCGCCCTTCACGAACATGCTTGGGGAGGGGGTGCGAAGGCTTGAGGCTCTCTGCCATCGGTGGCCTGGAGACGTGACACCCCCCGGGCAGGGCCGAGGGCTTTGACCAGGGGTACACGAGGCACGTTCTGCGAATCGTGATAGCAGGAATAGTGAGTCGGCCTCTGCCTAACAGCCAGCAAGGCTAGTGCTTCGGGGCGGCCCCAGTAAAGGGTAAGTGGAGGGCATGCACGCCACACACTTGTCAACTTGTGGCGTAAAGCTCGCGTGAACGGTCACGCGATGTTTACGCGACATACACGTCCAAATCCCCAATGTTGCCTCTCCACGTCGACAACATGTGTGCACTGCCTATCGACAACGTCCTCGGGGCTCATTACGGT
>OZ038402.1:18958272-18988272 GCA_964036045.1 Eutreptiella sp. 'Long Island Sound 2002' | reverse complement strand
AACCTGCAGTCCGAGGCTCCTGCCCTCAAACACTCTGGCGACGTCCTTCACGTGGATGTACTTGATCAATGACTCATCCGCTTTGCCCTGGGCCAGCATGTCCCTGATCAGGCCCTGGATTGGCTGGCCCAGGTCTTCAATTCGGATCGTGGCGGATTGAGGCATGACCCCGTCAATGCACGGGCAGTGGCATGAGCTGGTGAAGGTGTGTTGGGGATGGCAACAGGGGCCATGGCTCGAACTTGGACCCAGGCCCATAGCACCGGCCTGCACTCCACAGCACAGTGCTGTGACCCCAGAGCGGGGAGAAAATTGGGTTGCGGGGGGGGGGGGGGGGGTTCGAGCCCATTTTCCAGCCCCCCCCCCTCTCCACCATGGGCTCCCAAGTCCACCCCCTTACTATGCTTGGGGGGGGGGGGTGCAGACGGCGTCTACTTGGGGCAAACCGCCGCTACAAACTACGAATCGCCATGCCCATGTGCGCGGGTAAACGACATGACACAACTAGGTTTGGGAAAAAGAAGCCTTCAGCCCCCTTCCTAAGTATTGGCACTTCACGTGCACAACATGCCGACATTGTCTACCATTAGAAGACCGCGTCTAGCTGCAGCACATGGCGCGCGGGGTGGTTGGTGGGTACCCCAACATACATGGGGGTGCCCACCGCCAGCGACCGCTTGCGACCGCTTAAGAAAATTTTCGTACACGTCTACAGATGGCATGACCATACACTCCCTCCCCCACTCCCTCCAGCCCGCCCGGCCTCCTAGAAAAGTAGTGTGGCTGTTTGGACTTGTTGGTGAATCCAAAAAGTGTCAAATTGGGTCGAGTGGTGCACTGTCCAACTACTTGTGGAGGCATATTTACCACACCGGAAATTGACGCCCCCCTCCCCCCTTGTGTCTGGAGCAGACAATATCTACATCTAACTAATTGCATTGAACAGCAGCGGAGACAAGGGATCCCCCTACCGTATCCTTGATCCTAGGTGGAGAACTACCTTGTGCAAATGTGCAAATGATCTACGCATGCCAAAAAGGATGGGCGCACCATTACTGGCAGCAATAAAGACACATGTGGGTTGGGCAACCCAATGAACCCCGATGCCACTTGTACAAAAGGAACGACACTGAATCATATGCTTTCTGAAAATCCCATTATTAGACCATTGTTTGCTCAAGGTGCCGCACACTCGGGCTGGGGTTTTGCTCCGAATGCAGGATCTTTAGCTAGCAACAAACGACATTTGTATAGCGGCCCGTCTTGCTCATCTCTGCTGAAAGCACCTATGAAAAGGAAGCAAACACCAAAAAAAGGGGGGCGCCGTTGGCGCCATGCGAAAAAAAGGGGCGCCGTTGGCGCCATGCCCCCAACCCACTATCTCTCAAAACCCGGGGGCGGGAGGGGGGGCTGGGGGAGGTCGCATACAAGGACCGGGCCCGGCCGCAAATGGCTGAAGGACATGAGACCCACAGCACTTCCCACACGCTCCGATGAAATGGGGCACCACAGTTGTATTGCTACAACTACAGGACGTACTCCCACAGATCATGCCCCTATTTGCACATGTTCCAGCACATCTCCAACTGTGCAATGCATTAACCCATTGAAGAAAAGACATATCACAATTGTCTCTTGCACTAAATAGTAGCATTGGCAATGGCTTGTTACCTCATTGTCAACACAAGTGGTTGGAGGTAGGGAGCCTTGGCCTTTTGCCGCTTGGCACGATCGACACGGACCTTGTTAGCTTCCATTGGATTTGTCGCTTGCCCCTTTTGTTTGGCCGCCTTTTGTAGGGCCTTGCGCATGCACTCATCCCCATCTTTTCGACGCCGGCGACCTTGAGACGGCCTAGTGGTCATGGCATCCCTCTTCCTCGGGTGCTAGACGATGGCCATGAAAAGAATGCAAGACACGGGCAACCACCGGTGGCACATCAAATGGTGAAGCCATCGGAGGATACCCATTTTTGCGCCAGGCTTTTACATGAAGGTCACGAAATACATTTTGGGGCTCACGTGCACGGCGACGGACATCAAAAATGGGAATACGAGCCAGCTTGCCACGGCAGCAAAATTTGGTCCTTTAGACCCCACCGCCACTGTTTTTCATAGTCATGACGTCATTTGCCTATGCAACCGTTACTTTTGGGTGCAAAACTGTTTTTTTCGGTTAAAATAAAAATGTGGTGAAAATTACTTTCAAAAGAGCAAAGAGCACAAGAAAATATGTGCGTAGAGGGGTCACAACCCATAGTACACTTGCGTGGAGCCCTCAAAAGGGGGATTTTGGCCAAAAAAAAGGGCATCTCAGCGCTTAATTGCGACCGCCTGTGACGGTGGGCACCCCCCATGCCTCAAAATGATCCCCATGACGCGCTCATCTTTTTGAACATACACAAGTCTTTTTCAAAAAAAAGTTTTTCCATCCATCAGCATGGGGTAAAAGCAAACAAACTTGGGTCTTGGACTTGGGAGCCCATTTTCTAAACCCCCACCATCCTGGGCTCAACCCCCCCCCCCCCCCGCGCAGAGCAAATTTCTGGTTGCCCAAGCACGCGTGCACCCCACATGCCACAGGCTCATAGTCCTGCCGTTGTTTCCTTTCTTGAATGCGCAGTAGAGCAAGACACGGGGAGGACGGTGGCACCGGGACGTTAGACCTGCGGCCGGAGGCCGCCAAGGCCCAGCCCCCCCACCGGCCCTCCACGTGCCTGCACACAAAGGGACAGAATGAGGTGTGGCTGGTTCGGAGGGGTCTCGAGGCTGTGTGAGCCCCCCACGCCATCCCCCTAAACAGGGGTACATCGGATGGGCTGCGAGGGAACGGCGGTCCCCTGCAACAATTGGACCGGCGAGCAGCCTCCGGCCGTCCCGACGGCGCTGGCAGGTGGCTAGTCCGGCGCCACAGGCGCGAGAGGGGCCCACAGGCACATGGACGGGACATTCTTAATGGAAAGCGGGGGCTGTGGCAGGGTGGTGCTTGAGCGGAGGGGGGAGGGGGGGAGGGGGTCCAGGGGGGAGTCCCCCCTCCGAAATGCATGTCTGCAAGGAATTGCAAATATTCCTTTGGCTACCGGGTACGTAGGGTACACCGGTACCCGCATATACCCACGTGGGAACAAAAAAAAACGCTGCAATTTGTTGGGAGCGTCAAACGTTGGGAACGTCGGGTAACAATTTGCGGTATGTACCCGCATATTGTACCCGGTAACAAATAGCTGAATAGTGTACCCGGACGTTTAGAACGTCCCCGACGTCTGGGACGTTCTAAACGAAGATATGTGGGAACACTATTTGTTACCGGGTACAATATGCGGGTACATGTGTACCCGCATAACGGGAACGTTTAGAACATTGTCAGAACATGTGGGGAACAACACCGTGTACCCGGGTACAAAAAGCGGTAACACATGTTCCCATGTACCCATTTGTTGTCGACATACCATGGTGTTGCGGTTCCATCCCCAGCCAGAGCCTTCGAGGGGTGGCAGCAACAGGGGTCGTTAGCTCTTGCAGGGGCCAACGTTAGTGGGAGCTTCCCGACCGGGTACTTCCCCCGACGGCCTATGACCACTAACCTGCATGTCCGCGGCTACACGTTGTGGTACACGCCGAAGCACTTCACGTGGAGAGGGTCGCCGCACCCACTGCACATCCAGTTTGTCTCGCCGCCGCACTGTTTGCACCGCATGCGCACCTTGTCGCACTGCACTGGCACGTGCACCACGCCTCCGATTGGCCGCTCAATGTCCGGAAACACGGCCTTGATGGTGAGCCATTGAAACTCACCAAGTGTCAGGCTGGGTTGGCGCACGCCCAGCACATTGGAAGCTGTGTAGGCGTTCACCGCGGCATAGCGCATGACCAGGGCGCGCACTGCGGCACTCCATGTTCGCATGCGATTGGTCTCGCGCAGCTGTAGTGCCAGCTGGTTGCAAACGTCCACACCATTCGATGCTTGACGGTACACTTGCACTACCGTTGGTAGTTCATAACCACGCTTATGGGTGGTGAATTGTCCAACCACCTCGCAGTTCGTGAGCATTGGCACCACCTTGCCCGCCTTGCTACCCACCTTTGGGCTTTTGAATGCATACAAGGAGTACCCAGCCTTCGTGTGGCCCACACGATACGCTCCCTCCTTAAGTCCTTGTCCCGCTGCCGGCACGCCTTTGGTATTTTTGGGTACCAAAAAGAGAAATAGTATCCCCCGGCTTGCTAGGCTATCCGCCGTTTTGTGGCTCCCGAAGAAGCTATCGCACACTAGTGTTGTGTCCCGCGGCAATAGGTCGGCCCAGTAATTTGTAATTTCGCTTGCCGTGAAACGACCAGCGCACTTGTACCGGCGGGCACCCCGCAGCCTGCACTTGCCCTTGTAGATGTACATGTCTAGTACATAGGGCGCCGTGGCGTCGGCCAAGACGTACAGCTTTATCCCCGTCGCATGGGGTTTGCGAGGGATGTACATCCTCATTGGCCCCTTCCCCTTGTGGGGGGCTATGGCCTCGTCACCGGCCACAAAAGCCCCCACGATCCATGCTGCAGCCCAGTGTTTGCTGCATTTGGCCACTAGTTCGACCACGTTGGGTCGCGCGTAGCGGTGTAGTTCCCAGAACTTGCGGCGCGACAGCAACCGACTAAGACGGGGGTTGTAGGCAGCGGCGTCGGGGTCCCAGATGTCATCAATCCGGGTGGGATTAACCCTCCCCAGAGCCAGCCGCATGCAAAAGTAGTTCGGCACGTATCCGGTGAGGTGCTGTTTGCCCTTTTTGATGAGTGCCTTTTCCATCAGGTGGAGAACGGGGTCGGTCATGTATTCCCAGACCTCTAGGGGGCTACGCGCTCCTTCAAGGACGCATTGGCCATGCCTAGGTTCACCCGCACCGATTTGGGTGGCACACTTCCTTGCACGGAGGGGGCCACGTTTCCATCGCATCCTTTCCTAGTGGGAAAAGAATAGCAATCTTGGTTCGGTGGGGAGCATTGACCTGGGAACCTGCGGACCTGCATAGTTGTTCCAAGCATTGACCTGTGAACCTGCGGACCTGCATAGTTGTTCCAAGCATTGACCCGTGAACCTGCGGACCTGCATCTTCCGTCTCAGTCCCTACCTGCCCTGGCACGCTTTGCACGAAGTGATCGGTTGGTTCATTTTTTTCCACCAAACATTGTGCGGTCAGTCCAAAGAAGAGTGAATAAACTGAGTAAATACTGCCATTCAGGGGTCTGCCGCGTGCCCCTGAAAACACACACAAACACAATAGTGCAATAGTGCAACAGCCAAAACAACCCACAGTGGTGACCATGTCACCATGACACATACTTTCTGCTCGTCGTCCATTGCAGCACCCTCAGCTTCAACATCAGCTCCTTCTGGGGCATGGCCCTGGAAACACAAACGCACAGAATTTTGCATCAGAACAACCGGGGCGAACAGCAGCGACCCGGCCACATACCATCTGTTCGTCCTGAGCCTCTTTTGCCTCTGTTGCTTCTGCTTCTCCTTCGTGGGCGTGGCCCTGGAAACACAGAGACACGAATTTTGCATCAGAACAACCGGGCAAACAGCAGCGACCCGGCCACATACCGTCTGTTCGTCCTCAGCCTCTTTTGCCTCTGTTGCTTCTGCATCTGCTTCTGACTGAGCTTTTGCACTGTGCCTCTGGAAACACACATACACACGATTGTGAAAAGGAATAGCTAAAGGCAGCGGCAACGGCACCGGGACACATACTTGCCGTGGGCCAAAGCCCGTAACGTTATGGTCAGACCCGGGCAGCCACTCCATGGTGATGAGCTCAACATTCGGGCACTCGGTGCACAGCTCCGGCGCTGACTCCACATCCCACTCCATCCGACAGTTGGGACACATCCGCATGACTTCATGCTTGTCGCTGTCGTCCTCCATGGCCTGCTGGATGTCCTCTGTCTTGGGCTCGGGGATGGCGTCGGGTGTGGGGTGGGCCGCGGGGTCTCCGCTCCAGTCCCCGTCCTCGGGGGGCATACTGGGGTCATACTGGGGGTCCGGGGGGTGTTCCGCTTCTGCCCTCAGCCTCCCGCGGCGTGCTGCCTCCGCTCTTGCCTCCGCCTCCTCCCTCTCCGCCACCTCCTGCTGCTCCTGCCGCCGCTCCTCGATCACCAACTCGATGTGCTTCAGCCACCGCCCGCACTTTGTCCGCAATGCCATCAAGTCCTCGATGGCTAGCTCGCACAGGTCTGCCATCTCGTACCCGAACATCGCGCTTTTGTCGCTGCGCCCACTCATGCCACTGGCCACGCTTCCCACTTTCCTGCGGCGTCTGTCGGGTGGGACCAGGGGCTGTTGCCGGTGTTGATGCTGGTGATGGTGGTGCTGCTGCGGCTGCTGGTGCTGCTGTTGCTGGCGCTCGTGGCGACGGAGGGTCTGCGCGGTCAAACCCGGGGGGCTGTGGACGGAGGACTCGGGGCTGCCGTGCTGCTCGTCGTCATCGACGTTGAGGTCCTCCTCCAAGTCCTCGGTCCCCACGCACCCTGGGCACACTGCCACTTTCTTCAGGAACTCCACTGCAGACAGAAAAAAAAACGAAAAGAAGAGGGAACATGTGTACCCGCACATTGTACCCGCTAACAAAATTGTTACCCGACGTTCTCTACGACGGGTACAAGTGTACCCGCTAAATGTCTCCGGTAACAAACGTGTACCCACGTATTGTACCCGGTAACAAGTTTGTTCCCCGACGTTCTTAGCGTCGGGTACACGTGTACCCGCGAAATGTACCCGGTAACATATTTGTTCCCGACGTTCTTAGCGTCGGGTACACGTGTACCCGCTAAAGGTACCCGGTAACATATTTGTTCCCCGACGTTCCCAGCGTTCCCAACACGCACACCTGCGTACATGAATGCCCCCGACCGTGGGCAGTCCTCCTCCGACTCAACGATCTCGCTGGCCTTCTTGCGCCCGAACCTGTATTCTCCGCGCACGCCGCAGGCCCTGTCCAGCACATCTGCCTCAGCCTCAGAGGCCGTGATGAGACAGGCCGACAGCAGGGAACGCCGGTGTCCCTTGTCCGACCGGCTGGCCGTGTCTAGGCAAACACGATAGTGCTGCTTGACTTGGCCTGGTTTGATGCCGATGAGGTCCCCGAGCTTGTTGGTGAACTTCTCGATCCTGTGGGCGTGGCCCGCGCCGGCGACCGTCCTCTCCCGGCGGGTGCCCCCTACCGGCACACTCCTGGCACCCCCTGTCTTAGAGGGTTCGACGTTTGCGAACCGGCATAACTTACCGACCGGAACCGCCTTGCCCTTCTTCTTGGGCTTCTCCTCTCCCTCTTCTTCTCTGCCCTTCCTCTTTTTTGTGGGCTTCTCTTCCTCTTCGTCCTCCTCTTCTGCTTTGTCCTTCCCGTGCCTCTTCTTTTTCGTTGCTTCCTTTTCCTCCTTTCCTTTTCCTTTGTCGTAACGTTGTGCGCTGCCCTCTGCCTTGATTTCTGTTTCCTTTTTCGTTGCTTCCTTTTCCTCCTTGGGGGCCACCTTCCCCTTCTTTGCACTCTTTCCCTTTCCCTTTCCCTTGACGTCCTCCTCTTCCTCGCTCTTGACCTCCTCCACACTGTCTGACGACTCCCCGTCCTCCTTCTCTTCTTCCTCATTCTCATCGCTGATCAACGAAAGGATAGGCGTCGAGGAACAATGTGAAACAAAGTGAGAATATCCATAGGAAGGCGGGCATACCTGGAGGAGGCTGAAGAAGAAGAAGCGGAAGAGGATGATGACGATGAGGAGGACTCATCCTCACTGCTGGAGTCCCCCTTCTTTTTCTTCTTCTTCTTTTGGGGCTTGAGGTCGACAAGGCGCCAAAGCGAGACGACACGCTCTCGGCGGCAGTGGTGGAGCCCAACTCGCCTGCACAAGGAAACGTCCGACGACGAAAGGGGGAAGGCAGCAAAACGGGGTCAACGGTGTACAAGTCGGAAACACAAACGTGGGAAAGTAACAAGGAATACGAAAGGACAACCTGACATTTGTTGGTTTAGCTTGCGAGGCATTGTAGCTGACGGCGTCGATGAGGATGATCTCCCTCGTTGTTAACTGCAAAGAGGAGAAGAGGAAAAAAAAATGCGTGGAGGGAAAAATACAAACTTAACATGAGGAGTGCAATGAACAAAGGTACCTTGCTGATGGTGCCAAAGTGAACGCCCCCGCGGCTCTGCCTCTTCTGCACCAGCAGGGGCTTCCCCACCTTCAACTTCGCCGCCTCCACCACCTCCAAGGCGTGCTCCTTGGGGTTGTAGTCCGGGGGGAGGCATGGCATGGTGCAAGAAACAGGGTGCCTAGGAGAAGGGAGGGCAACCCAGATGCACAAGGCACCTCGGAGTTGCACAAATGCGGGAATGAACAAACAGGACAAGAGGAAAAAAGACAAAATGTGTACCGGGGAACACATGTACCCGCATATTGTACCCGGTAACAAACTAATGTTCCCCAGCATGCCTGACGACGCGGACGTCGTAGAACGTCGTCAGGCATGTTGGGGAACATGTTGGGTAACATTTTACCAAAATGTGGGAACATTTTCAGTTTCACATTCAAAACACAATTTTTGGACCAAACCACCATTCTCAGCAGATCCAGCGCCCTCAAAAACCCCCATACCCAACAAAAGCACAGGAGGTGACCGGTGACGTCGGGGAACATCCCGGGTGGTAGCCAAAGGAATATGTACCACCCTGACCCATTCAGCATATACATTTGCTTGAATGTCTAAAGCCAGGCAATCAAGTCACCTTTTTGGGTCCATACATTGTGCCCTCACCGGAACACCACTAGGCAACACAAACAGGAAACACGGAGGAGTGCTCATTGTCATCAAACTCTTTGTCAAACATCAATCACACTTGGACTCACCTGAGCTGGACTCACCATTGTCAACCTCTTTTGAAGTGGAAGAGGAACCAGAAGAATCTGAGCTAGCGGACGAGTCACTACTTAGAGCTTTCACATCAGAGAGGATACTATCTATGTTTGGTTTGGACGCAGGATCACAGGGTGCTCCGTGAGAACCTGAAGCAGCATCTGTCTTCCCTCGGTCCTTTTGGACTCACTACACTTTTCGAAACTTTGTCACCACACCACACACATCATACGTAGCCCAGTGTGGTGAATCAGGGGCAATACTGAGCAGTTGTTCCATCATCAACATGTTCAAGGAGCGCCGATCTTGGCGGTTGATCCTATTTCGAAAATGGAACAAACATTTTGCATCAGTACTGCCTAGACACAAAGCAAGTGACAAGCGAATTAGATAGTGCATGCTCGAGAACAAATGGGAGCTAAGCGATCACAGACGCTTGCACTGCACAAACTCAACATACAATCATGATTGTGAGGCTGCACAGGGTATGGCACACAGAGCGTGGGCAATGTCCGGCCAAGAGCACATTACTCCCTTTCCAACCATTACCATCACACACAGCAGCATTTCTGTGTACACATGCAGTGTCCGGGTTCCACAGGCACACACTCCAGGTACAGAAACTGTCCCTGGGTACAATGCACGCGGTCAAGAAAAGATTTGTACCCGATCGGTCAGCAACCCCCTGTGCACCCCACCTTTCGTTGCACAGCTAACGCTGCAGACAAGCTACATTCTGGGGTTCAGCTCAGTGAGTGCACACAAGCAGTCACATTACTGGCCTGACGCAACAAGGGAAGGGCGCCGCTGTGGAGCCTGCGAAGCAGGCTCGCGGCGCCCGACCTTGTTGCTCCCGACACAAACACATGCGCACGCCCTCCCCCTGGCCTGTCGAACACTGAGCTCAGGAACCCCTGGACCACAGACCCAACAACACAGGGCGCCATGCATGTGCTTGTCCCCTCCTCCCTACCTGGATGCGCCGCATGGTATCCCGCCGCCTCAGTCCGATGTCGCGGCATGGGGGAAGGCCGCAGCCCCTTGTCGTACCCATGCCTCAAACCTGGCTTCATGAAAGACATCATGCAGGGAGTAGCGGTGCAGAAAACGCTTCACTAGGGGTTTCCACCAAGCCACAGGACAGTGGTTCGCCCCCACACCCCAAAACATTGACCGCATATTTATGACCACGCACTGCAAATCACTGGCATGCCACACACTTTTGAGGGCCAATGAGGGCAAAAATGTTTTGATAACATCTGCCGCATTGGGGGACGACACTGGTGTCCATTTCTGCCATTCATAGTCGCCCTGTATGCGCTGGGCGGATACCGGCAACTGCAGGCAGACTCCTTTCCTAAACAGGGCCCAGCGTCCCTCGTAGCGTGTGAGCATGGATTCACACCAATTTATTTGCGTGGTATGCAGCTCCCATTTAAATGCAATACCATAAATGGTCTGCAGCAGTGACTCCAGAGCCAGAGCCATACCAGGCTGCAGGTCCTGCTGCATATTGCACAAAATCATATATATATTGTCCTTCAGTCTAGCCATGACAATAGCGGGGAATGCAGGGGTAATTTGCGTCTGTGGCGCACAGTGTGTGGCTGTCCGTGTCTGCCCTTCGGTGTGTGTGTGCACGTATGCTGGCGTATGTGTACACGCTTGCTGTTTGGTGCGCAGATCCGCGAGATCGCTGTCAGTAGTCTTTGCCCCGGGGCTGTACCTGAACTTCAGTTCGGGGAGGATCGCGGCGACAGGGTCAAATTGTTCAAAGAATGTGCGTAGCCTGTGCCTGTCCTTCCTGGGTGCAGCGTGCACAATTTTTCCCACCCTCCCCAGGGGGGCTGAGTCCCACAGGGCAGGAATGATGATGGGTATGTCCTGCCCATCCCAGGTGAACCAGCCTACAGTGTACTGCATGGGTTCCCACCAACCATCGAAACCCTCTGCCATCAGCGTAGGCATCTCAGCCAAGTGCCTCTTGGGTGATGCCCAGACGCCATCAAGTGGCTCCAAATGAGCATCAAGCGGCACAAACTCCGTCAATCCAGGCAGACATACCGCTGCATCTGCTGGCACTCGCACCTGTAAACCTCTTGAGCGTACCAGCAGGTCACTTTTCCACTGAGTGGAGGTGTCCTTGTTAAACAGGGGATCAAACGCCCTGTGTTCACACCACAGGCACCAAATTTCAGAGGCTTGCTGTGAAATACAGTTCCCGATGGGGACCCCACTATCCCCTTGCTTTACGATCAATCTCCCAAAGCACACCAGCACATTGTGTGTAAGTTCCCAACGGAGGAACTTGAGCACAAAGGTCAGGGGTATCGTCCAGAACTGTGAGCTGGCTCCCTTCCCTATATATGTATACGATCCAGAGAGTGGTCACCCCCTCTATGTATGCTGAACCATATGGACGGGAGTCGGCGCCACTTTGCGACCCATTTGGCCGTGTCCACCTGTGCCTGAATTACCTGTGCTTTTGGTATACGCCAATACATGTCATCCATGTCGCGTTCACACAGATGCATGTGACCTGCCACATTGGTGATGCGTTGGACCGCCAGCCAGAGATCTCTCACCCCTAGCATCGTAGGCAGGCCCATGGTCTGCACTGCTTGCAGTGCCTGCATATACAACACCTGCATGCATCTGCTTACTACCTGGGAGGTATGTTTCAATGGTGTCCCAACATGCGCATAAATATCACGAAACTTCATACGCGGAATGGGGTTACGCTCCTCCGATCTCCATTGGACGAGGGACTGTACCACTGGGGGTTTGAAGCCTTTGCAGCTGGGTTTGCATTTCGAACTCGGTGCTGTGGGCGTGGGGGACTCGTCAGGGTGCGGATAGCATGCGCGTATCCGCAATGCACGTTGATGTGCTTTGACGAGGAATTTGGGCTCAAGCCCGAGATCCACTGCCCATCTCAGCACCCCTTGTGTAGCTGCACTGTCATAAATGACAGTCACTGCTGTGGCACGTGCCAGTGCAGGCGTCAGATCCACCCCCATAGGCACAGTTTGTCCGAAAAAATGACGTCCTGTGCCATGCGCACTTCATATGCTTGCATGCATATGCCCCCCACCACGTGCAGTTTCTTGTCGTATGGCCCACCACGTATCCCTGCCTCCCACGCAGCCTGGCACGCTGCATCAGCTTGATCGTGCGACATGTATTGGTGCTGCAGGTCGTTCAGTGTGCAGTGGACCTGTTGTCTCACTTGCTGCACGCACTGCTCAATGCTGCTGGGGTTCATCAGCCCTTCACCTCCATCCCCAGGCATGGAATGAGCCCTGCAAATGATTGGCTTTCAGAATTCTACAACCTTAGCCTTAGTACGTGTCAACAGGCAAGCACACACAAAGCAAAGTAGACTCTTCGGTGATGCATCATAGGCCGCATAGGAGAGTAGACAAGGGTGTACACAACAGCTCTGGGCTCGCTGGCGTCCGTACGACGGGCACCTGTGAGTTCACCCCACCCATGGTTCACTCCTCTTAATCGCCCACTCCATGCACACAGCCCACACACCGCTACACACACATGGCAGACTCGAACACACCGGCACTCCTTTCATCTACTTCAGTTGCATGCTTCAACCAGAATTGTCGGCAAGAGTTCAAACCCATCAATGGGGTCCAAAGGATTGTTGTCCGCAAAAAGCTGCACTATAGAAACTCCTCCTCACTGCGTACTGCGATACCACACAGCTTGAACGAGTGGCCAATTTTTCTACCGTGAGCCAGCCCTCAAAATACACATATACACATAATATTAAATGAAACTCCGGACGCACCACATGTATGTATATATTCGTGAATTCTGCTGTACATGAGGCCGAGTATGGGGAAACCACACGACGGTGAATATGCGACTAGAGCATGTGCAAATGCATCTTGTACACTGTGTGTCGCAGCCCTAGACGTTCTCCGTCCTTAGAGCCTATGATGCATCACTGAGGATTTTGCTTGCACGTTGGGTTTGACTCTACATCCTCCAACGACGGAGCGGGAAACCCCAAAGGACCCTTGAGTATGGGAGGCTATCCAGCTGCTATGTCAAGCTGAGGGAGGCAGGGCACATTCGAGCATGCACAACAGGGCCCTGGTTTGGTTTTGGCTCGGACATGGTGTATGATGTGATGCGCAAAGCCTATGGGGAGACGTTTACCATTCGGCCAAAAAACCGTGTACATACATGGTTTTCCTAGAGAAAACCTGTGCGTGAACACATTTTTTGACATAGAAAACGATTTGTTCCTCGGTAACAGAGTGTTTAGGTTGAAACGATGTGTGGCAACAAACCTCGAGGGAAAGAGTCGTAGCAAAGCCATTGGCTCCCACGACACTAGTAATTGTCGTTGAAGTTCTTGGGATGTTCCTGGACAGTGTCAAAAAGGTTGCAAAAGTTTCTATAGGCTCACCACCAGTTTTCAACACCCACCAGCGCCTCGCCTCACACTTGCAAAACCGGGTGGCTGTGGACGTGGAGCAGAGGTTTTTATGTTCCGTGGTTAATGCAAATTCAGCGGCTTGGAAGCCATGAAGTCCGTGATGCTAATGAAGTCTCCCAAGTAGATTGCGGTGTGAGCAGTGAAGTCCCAACCAAGGAACAGAACGAATTTTTGACGTCCAAGAACGAATTTTTGACACCCAAGGACTCGGATGAGACTCAAGTGCAAGCTATGTTGAAAGCAGTGCCGGAGAACAGTGCAAAGGACAGATTCACTAACAATTGTGTAGGATGACCTACAGTTCGCCTATCTGTTGCACAAGAATCTCTTAGGTCAAAAGGCCGTTCTCCCTGCGGGGAAGTATTAGGAGGCTACAAACCACGCCAAGAGATCGTAGTGCTACTTGCCACACCGGAATGTGGGAAGACACACACCATCTTGCATCATACCTGTATTGGCTGTGTTATGATTGGAGCTGCGCCTAGCCGCGGCTGGGTGGCTGGGAGGCTTTGGAAACCCCCCCCCCCCCCTGGCTGGCTGGCTGGCTGGCGCGCCCCCGGAAAACAGCCAAAATACGTAGTGCACCATTGTACCGCCTCTTCTCATGCATGGCATGGGTATGGGGATGGGTTTGCATGGGTGGAGGGGGTCGGCCACCTTTCAAGAACACCCTTACCTCATACTCCAAGTTGCCTTGCCTTCGGAACCTCCCATAAAGACCACATAGAATCACCGCATTAGACGTATGTTCAACCGCAAATGTTGTTGTTACCGATGTAAACCTCAGACTACACAATTGTCCTCAATCTGAAATATATACCATCCATATTGCAATACATATCCCAAGGCACCTTTCCAAAAAACACCTACGTCTCCAGCTCCTCATTCCGCGACATGTAACCCAACACAAAGTCATACACCTTTTGGGTCAGAACATAGTAAGCTTGATACTTGTCATGGGAAACAGGCATGTCATCATGCACCACATTTGCAAAAGGAATTGTTTTGTTTTACCACACAATTTTACCACACACTCCATGGATCGTTGACATCATCTTGAGATCTTGCGAGCAAGGGTGGTGAGGCGAACATGCATGTACAAAGCAATGGTGGTTGGCTAGGTGGCTGGCTAGGTGGCTGGCTGGCTGGCTGGCGCGGGCCGGCCGGCCGGCCGAAACCCCCCCCCCCCCTCCCCCCCCCCCTTGGCTGGCGCAGCTCCATTGCACATGGGGCGCGCAAACAAAAACGAAAAGTGCATTGGAAGCATTTTTAATGCGGGACATCAGTCCCAATGGCAAGTTTGTGCACGCCAAGGTATACGTGCCCAACCAAAGCCCAATACTTGCAGCCGGGAAGCGAATGAACCAATCGGCCAGGAAGCGTTTGTAGTGGCAAGGAAGCGTTTGTAGTGGCAAGGCGTGCTGAATCACTTGGGCTTTTTTGAATCCCGCAGATTGGTCGAAGCCATCTTCCGAAGAATGGGAGTTGTTTGGTGATAAACAAGTTGGTGAGCTTGTTGGAAGGATTATGCTTCTAATCAAAAAGTTCAAAACGGACGTGCATACTCTTGCTGTTCACCAACCTCTAGTCTGAGACAAATTTCTAGCTTTCAACAAAGATGTCAAAGGTTTTTATGTTTCAACCCAAATGCAGGATGTGGAAAAATGAATGGAAAAATTACAGGCATTGACAGAAATTCTAAAAGGATGGCCGCAATTGGAGCCGGTTTTAAGGCCATTTTGATTTAATCTTTTTCGCAGCAATTTCTGCAAGGATACGCGAGCGCGCGACGGCAACGAAACGTTCGGGAGAACCACAATACCCATGTGATCAAACCAACTACCAACCGCGGGGGCCTGGTTCAGTGCAGCAGCTGAGGGGAATCCCATACTCTAGTGTACGAAATACAAGACCGGTAACTAATAAGAGACCGGGTTGGGTTTTGGGAGGCCTTGCACGCGCACCTCATGTTCACCTCATGTTGGCAACCGGGTTCCTAATAAGAGACCGGGTTGTCACCGAAGGAGAGACGAGCACCCAAGCATGGAAGGCATGAGCAACAACACAAGAAATAACAATTCGCGAAACTACATCAACCTCGGCCGCTTGGCGGAGTTCTCATCTTGCACGGGACCTTGGGAAAATAGAGCAAACACATCCGGAGGCAATATGAATCCGGGAGTCAACTCCGGATCCGGAAGCGGAGGCAACTCCGGCAAGGGAGAGAAGTGGTTATTGATAGGTACCATGGAACCCATAGCCCCGGGCTTGGGCTTGCCTCTACCAAGTCTAGGACTTGGCTTTGATTTTGGCTTTGGGGCCACATTGGCGGGGGGTCGAGCAAGGTCAATTGAGCTTGAGTAAGCAACATCTTGTGATGCTTGTGCATTCACTAGAGTGGATGCCTCCTCCTTAGCACGCTCATACTTTATAAGCTTGACATAGCCATCACGCAGCGCAGCATCTGGCGATCGCTCAGTGCAGCGCACAGCTAGCGTCAAGGTTTGGGGCCACCGGGAATCGAACCGACGAAGCCTCCGATTGGCGACCAGGTTCCCAATAAGAGACCAGGGCCGGCTCAAAACCAAAAAATCGTTTATCAGACCAGGGACTTGTATTTGGTACACTAGAGTAATCCCAACGGGACTTTTACTTTACTTTTGTGCCCATTGGGGTCGTCGGACCAATTTTTGAACCACTAATGTGGTATTCTTTGTTACATAGCAGTCGACTGCTAAGACCTTTGTACCTAAAGGTGGTGCAACCACTACCTCACCAACCTAGGGTTTGGGGGACATACTATAGTTAATGTAGGACGAAGGTCCTTTGGCTTTGGGACCACCCATAGGCCCCCAAAACACCTTGTCCTACATTACCTCTGGGTCTGGGTGTCTTTTGGTGGCAGTTTTTGGTGGTTGAGGTGTGGGCCCCTCTTAGGGAAAAAGCCCCCCTCCATCGGAAATCACATGTGGAGTAATTGTGAACCACATGGAGCCACTCTACTTTAAAATGACCACAATTGCAGGGCAGAGGAGGAAGAAAACAGGCATGGACACACACATTGGAGCACATGGGCAGACAATCGAGACACAGGAGGGCATATTTGCAACAACTGAGGTCCGGTCAAATGACAAGATGGGAGAAATGCACCATTTCAGGCCGGCTTAAGTGCCCTACACAGTTGAGGCGGCCGACGCCACGAGAATTCTTGTGTTGTTGCGCACCCTCTCTATGTGGTTGAACTTTTGCATGCAAATTTAAACTGTCACTTGTTTGCGAAGCACTTGTCAATTGGGCTTACGGGCACGGCGGAGCATGCATAAGGGGCATTGCCAATAACACACTGTGCAACAAATATGTACGTCCGCTGTACCAACATGCATCACAATTGACCGAAATCGAGTGTGCAAATCAGTACCCTTGGTCGAACATGGGTTGAGGAGTGGTGCTTTCGGCATCCGCAAACATAGCAAAGTGTGACAGCTCGGTTTTGCACAAAGTATGCACGTGTGATCATAGTTCTTCAAGAAGAAAAAACCCTTCACTCACGTCCCTATGAAAATTCATAGGCAAGCGGTCAGTGACCGCCTCGCTAACACTGCCCACAAAGGCGCCCAGCTGCCAAGGTGCGGTGCATTCAGCACCTTCTTGGCCAGAGGACGCCACCAGGACTGTTTGTAACCTTTCAGTTTCAGTTCGCATACATCAGTAAAAGGTTGCTGACCACGTCGTCTACACAAAAAGCATACAATATCGACTTCCGAACCAATGAGGGGACCAAGGAGGCCAGCACACTCTGGACATTCGCTGAGTGTGCGTCCGGAAACCGTACGATGCGTTTATGGGGTGGGATGGGTGGTGGGGGGAGCTGGATAGAGGGAGGGGGGGCCGCATCGGGTGCTGAGGACTGCAAGTTTCCCGGCTGTGGTCGCAGGTTGAGTTTGTCTTTCAGGCGCATCCCAATCTGGGCTGTGTGAGGGTGAAAAGACATATGCGCCTCTAACGAAACCCAATCTGGACCGAACCCTTCCACCTGTAGGTCCGGTCCCAGGACATCTTCGAATCGACGCCGTAGCGCCTCCAGATTGCGTGGTCCCACGAACACGCCAACCAAATTGTCACGGAATCGGAAAGGGGGGGCCCACAACCCTGAATATCCTCGAACACACTGTGTTCTTGGTGACTGCTAAACCTCTGGTCCCCAGGGCACTGCCGGGCCAGCCTGGGAGATCCAGTAATGTTCATGTAACATACAGTATAGGCATGCCAACTGAGCGGACAACATCCCCCCAATCGGCACACCTCTCTTTTGTCGTAACACGCGCGTACCCAAAACCAGGCAATCATTGTGAAAAACATCAAACTGTACATAACGCTGCACCTCTTGCCACGGTATACTCACAGCCCGTTCGCCATATGCCTTGCGCATGACGTCCAACTGGCGTTCGTCGCCGATGCCAAACCGTGGTGCTCCGTTGCATGCACGCAATCCCTTCGCCTCCCTGGCCAGCCTGGCAATCAGGTTTACCGACTCCCATACTCCCAGTGACCGTGGGGGTAGCTTGCCGTCAGTCAATCGCTTGTACAGGGTTTTGAAAACAGCCTCAGGGTCGCCCCGCCGAAGGCGGGGAAACATTTCTTTTACGTCGAACTCGAAAAACGACGCCTTCTGGTGTGTGCGGTCCCCCTGTGGTTTTTTCAGCGCGATGCGGGATGTGCAGGCGTTTACATCGTGTGCCCACTGCACGATATCGTGGACCTTGGTCATTTCAAACGTGTGCAGGGCTGTCCGGGCCTCTTCCAACAGGACGTTCAAGCATCGTCCTATGCGTTTTGCATATTGCTTCATGGGGTGGTTGAAATATGAAAAAACGAGCCGTAGCTTCAGCCCTTCACCTTCCCGCTCCATGCTCCTGTTTTTTACCAACACGAAGGTGGAAGGGGGTCCGTACCGGCGTCCCAGTTTGAAAAAGCGTTGCAGCTGCTACGTACAGGCACGTGTATACAGATACTGCTGTGCATACTGCTCTGCGTCAGACCGGGATGTGGCATCATGCAGCAATTCAAATTGGGTGCCATCGCCATAATGTTGCAGCAGTAGTTGTGCATACAGGCGTTTACACATCACCATGCCTTTCCCACCGTTTTTATCGAGGGGAAGCACGACGAACCGGGTGTCAATGTCTCTGCGCGCACGCTGCAGTTCTGTCCTGTGCAGGCAGGAGGGTGTGTCTGTCACAGCAGCAGAATACAATTCTTTAACTCCAGACACCACCTGCTGCTGCAGTATGGGCTTCCACTTAGGAGGCATGTGGGGGCACGCGCGTATGAGGCGCTGCACCGCGCCTCGCGCGCCCCGCAGGAACTGATCCTCCTCACCCAGGAATGCGTTTGTGAGGTTTTGGTTCAGCAGCGGTGCCCATCTGGGCAGGAGTGTGCGTACCTCACCCACAGAGCGCACAGCTACACACCCATTGACACGTGTCAGCGTGGAAGGGCATTCGTGACAGGAGCAGGGTCCTGTCGCCTCGGTTTTCAGTGGTTCCCACGATGATTTGGTGCCCTTAGTGCACAGCAAGTCGCGCACAGTGCATGAGCGTCGCGCCACAAATGATGTTATGGACATAAAATATTTTTGCAGGATTTTGGGTATGGGTAAGTGCACAAGGGTGTCCCGCAAGAGGGCTTTCAGGGAAGACAGATCTTTCGGGTCACAGGGTGGTTGGGGGATCATGAGTCGCTTGGGCAGTTTGATACCGTGTCGGTCTCGCACGAGCGCATACGGGCGCTCCCATATTTTCAAGCGTAGTCCTTTCGGAAGGTGCACGCGGCTGTGAAGCCACATGTTCAGCAGTTCATTGGTTGGTGGCCCGCGCATATTCAACAAGCGGTGGGCTTCGGACACCATATCCTTACCCTCTAAAGGTTGCGGCGGTACAAAGAATGAGCGGTAGCGTCGTGCGGAACGCCATCGGCTATCCGCCACGCAGTTATATACATTGGCGCCCATGCGCTGGATCCACTGATGTTCTCTGTAATTCACATTCTGGGGTGTCTCCAGTGTTATGGGTACCATAAAAAAGTGTTCTGGTCCCATACGGTGCATGCTCTCATACAAGCCATACTCCTTGCTCTTAAAACGGTGGAGTTTTGCACGGAAACTGATCGCACATCGCAAGTGCTCTTTGAAACGCTTTGCTATTGAGCGTAGGGTACCCCGGCCCCCCGTTTGCCCAATGTATTTGCATCCGTTCCTGATGGTGGCAATACAATAAATCAAGGTCGACCGCTTGTCATAGGGCAGTATCCATGCCTCTGACAATCCGAAAATTTGGCGAACCCATTGTTGTGGTGCCAGTGGCAGGATGCTACGGACGCGTTCCATGTGTGCCGCCAGTGTTTTCAGTGAGATGCGGGTGCTGTACAACCGTTTACGCTCTTGCAATAACAGTTCCCATGCATCCCAAAACAATTTGCGTTCCGCCCCCGTGCCCGAGGTTGCGAACACGTGCCGCGGTGGCATGTGCCACTTCAGGCGCTTCCGATGGCATAACTTGCTGAGACATGCGATATACTTACGTACATCCCAGGACCCTGTGCCCACAATGTACCAGTGGAGTGTTACAGAGGCTTTTTGTGGCAGTTTCCTGGTGTGACCATACCGTGTGTGTGTCAGTGGTGCGCGTGCATCATGGATAGGTATGCCACACGGTTCGTAACCTGTCACTGCACGCCATGCGTGGCCGTCACTCTCCATTAGTGCCATGTGTGCCAGCCAGTCTTCGCGGGTGTCGGGGATCGCCAAAATAAATTGGGCGGGGCCGTCACCCTCTGGGCAGGTCAGTCGCTCGTCCAAGTCACTGGGTGGGTGATGGTTCTGTACCACCCACAGTGCAGATGCCTGGGCTTGTACGGGCGGGTCCATGGGGGACACACTACCCAGCGCGTGCTCATGCGGCGTGCATGGTTCCCAACGTGGCATGTCATGGTGGTCCGCGCGGACTCCAATAACCCGGTCGAGCATGCACATGGACTCCCACGCTGAGAGCCAGTTTTTGGGCACTCGGTACCACGGGTCGTGAGGCATTGGTGACGGGGAGCTGTGCATGATTGCATGGCAGGTGTCTACAAAATCTAACGCGTGTGTGTTCGTAACTTCAGCCCAGGTGAGCAGGCCGTGCGTGCGCGCAAATTTTAACCATAGACGCGTGAGCGTCAGGGAGTGGGCAACAACATGCTTCAGGCACGCCACATTAGCGCAGATTGGTTCATCCCCCCAGCGTTTTCGCAATGTATGGATAGTCTGCAGGATGTCCAAGGAGCTCTGACTCGACGTGCCAGAGGAATCTGAGTCCGCCGGTGACTCTGAGGGCCCCTGGTACGGTGGTAAGGGCTCCAGGATGAACTGCATGGCTTTCTCCGTGAAGGTCGCAGACCCCAGCTGTGAGGCGTGCTCCAATAATTGCACCTTGTCCTGCACCAGTTGTACGTGTTTCGCAATGGGCAGATCTTCCTGATCCGCCAGGGAAGGGGCTGTAGCAAGGTGTGCCCTAAGGTCGCCTAGACGCGTGATGTCTTCGTCTTCCCACTCACATGATGACGCTGATGACGACAGGGGCCGCGGGATGCGAAAGCGCCACGCTCTCCTCGCACTGCGTGCCTGCCGGTTGCGGCGGCCTGCAATATGGAGGCCCACACGTAGTCGCGAAATCTTCTGTACTCGTGCCTTCCTCCACGGTTGGCGTCGCAGTCCTGTCGGGTGTGCTACCGGCTGGCGCTGTGGCGGCTGTCCAGAGGAGGTTAGTGCCGGTGTACGTCGCGCAGAAGGCATTTCATCAGCCCAACGTCTCGGCGGCCGGCGTGAGCGTTGTGTACTCGGCGAGTGGAGCAGCGGGGGTAGGATGCACTCCAGATCGTGCAACTTTTCCACACTCCAATACAGGGGCTCTAGGTGTTCTACACGGACATTCAGGGGTCGCAGTAGTTGTCTGGCGTTCCAGAACAACCAACGGCAGCAAAAGATCAGCGCGTGTGCTGAGTGTATATCTAACATAGAGCAAATTCCAGCCCACAAATCATACGGGAGGACGTGGGACGCTTCAACACGTCCCACTTGGTTGCGGCGTGTACGCGGCATAGTCATACTTTCAGTTTCTTCGCTTCCCGGTGCCGTTGCAACGCATCCGTCGCTGCATCCGGGTCTTCAAACACGTTGTCGGAACTTATAAAAATTGCACCACTTGGCGTATCATCCCCCACTACTGCACCATGCACCATGCTCCATTTGTGCGCCAGTATGCCCGATGTGTGGTCACGTTCACTGGCTGCCAAGACTCGCACCGTGACAATTTCCGCAGATTCCCCGTGCCCCTGCACTGCATGCACCACTGTGCCTGGCTCAATGAGCTGTGCGTTCGACACTCGTGTCACCTCAAGCGTCGCGGTCGTGGGCGGTGGGCACATACTTGATCCCGGCGTGGTTGAGGATGATGGCGCGTCTCCCGTGCTCGCTGTCCGCAAACGCGTTGGGTACGGCTCCGTGCGTACTGGTAGCCGGGCTGTTCTTGGTCGCGTGTTACCTTTGCTCTTGCCGTTGTCGGCATTTGGCGTGTCCTCTTCTACTACGTGCACCACGGGTGCGTGTGCGTTCGACGGCGTTGAGCTTACGGCGACATCATCGGCGGCCGTCGGCGCTTGTGCCTGCGCATTTGCATTGTGGCTTGTGGCGTTTTGGACCTTGGACGGCTCGTCACTTTTCCATGCTTGCAGCTGTTGGAACATTTTTGCGAGGAGATCATGTTGCGTCGTTTGTGTGGCATGCATTTCCTCTTGGCGTTCGTCTTGTAGTGCCTGCCGTGCCTCAATTTTTTCCAATGTTTTCCCGATGCCCGCAAAATTGGCGTTGATGACATTAGTGTGTTTTTGTACGGCGACTTCCACTCGGGAGTCCACTTCCTTGAACATGTGGTCAAGTGACATGACGGTGCTCGGTGAAGCGTGATCCTGTCGTGCTGGGGTAGATGGCGTGGAAATGGTAGACGGTGTCGCCGGTTCCAATCGCTTGATCGTATAACCACCACCATCCAAGTCCATGGTGCCTTCTATTTGTCCCACCGCTTCGTTCACCACACCCTCACTCGTGAATGTGAGTACAAGCGACGTACCTTCGCGGCAAATTTGAGGTTCGCTCTCAATCATCCCCAAGACGTTTTCAACTTCTTGTTCGGTCCACGTCGCCGGTCCCGTGACGGATGCGCGCCAAAACGATTTTGTTGCAACGGGCGTGCACATTATAATTACCGAGCTGCTAGAGCGTGGTGTATTTGCGTGCGGCATACTTGCATTGGCTTTCAAACTTTCGGGGCCAGGGCGGATGGGCACAAACTCCGTACCCTCGTTGAGCGCATTGAAAAATAGCTTGGCATTTTTTCCCATACGCCATCGGGCTAGGCGGTAGGCGCAATCACAAGGCCGGTGTCCTTTGCCTCCACAATTGAAGCACGTCCGCAACGATCGTGTTTCACCCGTGGCGGGATCAACGTCTTCGCAATCCGCCATGAGTGGGCAATCTTGTTGCAAGTGGTCCTTGGAGCCGCATACGTGGCATGTGCGCGGGCCAATCTCACGTCCACTCTTCTTCATTTTTAGCATGTAGCATTGCGCCGTGGTGTGCGAAGAGTTGAACTTGTGGTAGGAACAATATTTGTCGCCGGATTTTTTCGCGGGTGATTTCTTCTTGCGTGGTGATCCCCCGACCAACTCACGCTTTTGAGGTTGTCCTCGTGGTGCCATTAGAATCAAGAACCGACAATAATGTGTTTTAAAATCAAGATGACTTGGAAGGCGTAGAGGGATTGCTCTCATTGTCCATGCAAACAACACGTACACGACATAACATACAAAGGGTGGGGCGGCAAGAATAATTTTGAGTGTTATCATAGTTTTCAACGGAGCGGCGTGTTATCCAACACGTTGTCTCACAAACGGAATTGTGGAGCGTTCAAATCCAATGGTTTTTCGTGCACGGCGGAGAACGAAAACAACGTCCCAATGGTAGGTACTCCCAGGGTAATTGATTGTCAAACGGGCGGACATGAAGCCAATGGTGAACGATCAAATTTCAATATGTGAGAGCGAGCAACGATGTAGGAAATTGGAGCAACGATGTAAGAGATTGTTGTAGCGGGGATTGTTGTAAGAGGTTGTTGTAGCGGAGATTGTTGCCACGGAGATTGTTGCCACGGAGATTGTTGTAACTGAGAATGGTTGTAACGGAGATTGTTGTACCGGAGGTTGTTGTACCGGAGAAGTTGTGGTAATCACGTCGTTTTTTCTCGTAAGGACGGCGGATATGTTGGTCTCTATGTGGTTGAACTTTTGCATGCAAATTTAAACTGTCACTTGTTTGCGAAGCACTTGTCAATTGGGCTTACGGGCACGGCGGAGCATGCATAAGGGGCATTGCCAATAACACACTGTGCAACAAATGTGTACGTCCGCTGTACCAACATGCATCACAATTGACCGAAATCGAGTGTGCAAATCAGTACCCTTGGTCGAACATGGGTTGAGGAGTGGTGTGGCTTAAATGCCCTACACAGTTGGGGCGGCCGACGCCACGAGAATTCTTGTGTTGTTGCGCACATGGACTGAGCGTAAGCAAACTGGAACTGCCATGGCGCGGTCCTTGCAGCAGCGGTAGCGAAGCCACAGCCGGTGCAAATCCGCGTGCTGGCTTTCCATTGGCTCCTCGTCGGCAAGGCCACAGAAGCCATGCTGACGAATGAACTCTATGGCATGTGTGGCCGTGATGTACTCCTTTGGAAGGGGTCGATGGGACGGAAAATTGACAGCCATAAAACCGACATATTGCAGGATAGGCTTGTAGGTTCCAAGAAGGGCGGTAGGACTCTACAAAGCCTGGCCCATTGGAATGGGTGCCCACACCACTAGTGACCCCTTATTCAGGGACACCAGGGTTGCAGGACAGGCTTGCAGGTTCCATCGCCCACAAATCTCGAAGATTTGGTTTTTCATCGACGATGGGGGAAATCAAACCCATAGGTGAATGCAGGCTGTCCCAATCTATACAAATATGCCACTCCCTTACGATTTTTCGTTTCCGTACTCGAGAACACAGTATGTCCGCCTGGTGCACTAGTGCAACAGTTAACTACGCGGTCCGGCAAACTACGCGCCCGCGCCTGAGCCCTCCATCACTGATTAACCGATCCATAACCACCACATCATAGGGAATGGCTATGCAGGACTACGGCTTAGGACTACGCGTAGGACTAAAGGATCTGCCCACATTGCGCACGCGCGTCCACAGTCAAATTTTGACAGAACTGAAAACCTTTTTGTTTTATCACAGTACATTTCTGACAGGGGGGACAGATGCATGGCGTGCCAGGTTAAGGGATGTGCATTTCCTGGCGCTCTGTAGCTCTTCATTTCGCAAAACTATGTCTGCCAAAGCCACTGCCACTGCTGCTTGGGACTGGAAGAACCCCGAGGCCGCAGACCAGGCCCCGGGTCCCCACCCAATCAGCGCACCCATCCAAGTAACCCCCTCGCCGCCCCACGACCCTCATGTGCTGCCCCCCAAAGGATTTAAGAAGCCATGGAAGGGAAAAGTTGGGAAGGGAGGCAAGGAAATCGAGTTGCCGGAGGAGGCGTACGAGAAGGATGCGGAGACTCCCACGGAATATTGGTGGGCCCACCCGGATGGTATGTGGTTGCAAACATTTTGGATTTGGTTGTGCGTTTCACGTCACTTTCATGCAAAATGCGTGCTTTCCCTATCCTACCTCCATCCTACCTATTTTTTGTGTTGCAGAAGAGGATGAGGTCGCCTTTGATGGGGCCCAACCGTGGCATGTCAGTTGGTATGACAGCCTTGGCGAACGACAACGTCACCAACTTCACGCGCAACGACCCCAACCAGACGACCCACACGCGCAATGGCAAAAGGAGATTGTGGGATGCAGCGTTCTAGGGCGTGGTGCGGAACCCCTAGTTAGAACGCAATTTCTGGAACACCCACCTACCCTCAATTTTGGGGCAAACCACCTAAAAAAATGGATTCAGCACCCTCAAAAACCCCCCATCCCCTTTCTTTCCCCACATAACCCGCATCATGGGGGTGGTTTTTTGGGGGGGGGTCAAAGAGTTAGAGCACAGTTAGAACAGAGTTAGAACGCAGTTAGAGCACCTTGCTCTAACTAGTTATCGCGCTAGTTATCGCGCGATAACTCAGTTATCGCGCAGTTATCGCGGGTAGTTATCGCGCACCCCTCCTCCCTCCCTCCCTAGGACAAACAACACAAAACACTTGGCACAAAGCATCTGTGGTCGTTTTTCATACAAAGTCATCAATGTCTGAGGCCTTGGGTGCCTCCAGTCCCAAAAGCCCTTGCTCCAGGGCGTTCATGGACATGCAATGGTGCATGTGGCGGAGGGACATACTTGGCCTCACCAAAGACCTACCCTTAAAACAATCCCAAACAAACACAAAAAAGCCGCAACCGTTTCCCCCTCTGCGGCTTGCGTCCACTTGGCCGTTTCCCCCCCAACCCACACATAGGAGGGGAGGGTGAGGTTGGTCTTCCTCTCCACCCCCCCCTCCTTCTCGGTGATGGTGACCTGCCGGTACCATCCCGTCCCCCCCATCCTGCAGGCCTCATCCCCAGGCTCCCCCCACCGCCACGACGCCCCCTCCGGCAGCCTCTTCTCCCCCTCCAGCTCCAACCGGGCCGCCACCGGCTTGGCGGGCCGTGCCCCTGCTGCTTCTGCCGCTCCGCCCGCTGCCTCGGCTCCCTGGGCGTCGTCCTTGACGAAGATGCGGGGCAGCTGCAAGATGGTAGCCTGAAAAAAACAAAAGAAACAAAAAAAAACACGCGATAACCCGCGCGATAACCCCCGCGATAACTAGGTTATCGCGCGATAACCCCCGCGATAACCCCGCGCGATAACTCCGCGATAACTAGTTAGAACGCGATAACCTAGCGCGATAACTAGTTAGAGCACCTAGTTAGAACGCGATAACCTAGCGCGATAACTAGTTAGAGCAGGGGTTAGAGCAGGGTGTTGTGGGAAGTTTTCACACCTGGTGACATGGACACATGCCTTGGCCCTCCTTCTTGGCGTCGTCCAGCACCAGGCCCAGCCTCCGCAGCCACACGAAGTCCGTGACGGCCGCATACTGCCCCACCTGCCGCCACTCCACCACCTGGGCCACCCCCTCCACCTCAGGGGCCACCCTTGCCACTCCCCCATACAACCCCCTCCTCACCACCAAAATGGTGCCCGCCGGCACCTTCATCCCAACATGCCCTTGCAAGGTGGGCCAGGGCAGTGCCTCCCCATGGCACACCTTGGCCAAGGGGCACTGATCGGGGTGGCCTGCGACCGCCCCCGCCCCCTCATTAGTGAGGGGGGCAAGCACCTCCCTCCCAATCCCCCAGCCGGACCACCAAAAATGCCCTGTGGTTGTTCCCACTGGAAGCAAGCACTGAGCAGATTGCTCAATGCTGACCCCATTGGGGTCCACCACCACCACCTCCTCCCCCCCCCCACCACCTCCTCCCCCTCCTGGCATGGCACACAAAGGCCATCTTTGTGGGCGGTGCACAAAATCAGCCGATTGCATCCGTAGCAATCGGCTACCACCTTCCCCCTACACCTAAGCGCCCCGTCACATTGGACTGTTGTGGCCACCCGGCCACCAGGTGCCCCCAGCTGGGGCCTCTTAATGGACTGGGTCACGTGCAGGTTGGGGAATCGAAGATTCCCCCCCTGGGTAAGCTCAATGGCAAAAAATGCCATGAGGCGGGGGTCCCTTACCCCCATGGGGGAGGCCTTGGGAATCCCCGACCCCCTGTGGACATCAAGGGCATTAAAAAAAAAGGCAGTGCCCCTCTTGAATGGCACAGCCCTCTCCACCCAAGGGTCAGGGAACCCCGAACTGCTGGAGGGCACAAAAAGAAAATGTGACCCATCCTCCTCCTCATGATTATGGGTTAGCATAATAAGGCAATTGACAATCAATGTGCCTTCAGGAATGGTGTAGGGGGGGGCGTCGCGATGGAGGTGCTGGGGGGTGTGGTCATAGCTCGAAATTTCGGCCATGTCAAGGATGGTGCAGCTCCATCCGACCCCCCCCACGACAGTCTTCTTTGCGGTCTCAAGCACACGATCTGCCACCCTTTTGAGGACTGGCAGATCATGGAGCTTGTGGGGGTTGTGCTTGTGGTGGTTGGCACTCCCATAGTTGCCATACAATGTGCGGCGGGTCCCAGAATCTTGGGGCCTGCCGACAATGGGGGGGTTCTCATTGAAAATGGGTGCCTTCTGTGAGAGAGGCACCCTATCCAAATCATCCAAAAGACTTTGCAGCTGCACATCACTCAAAAAATCGTGCTCCAGGAGGTGGTTGACCACCAGCTTTCCCCCCACCGTGAGCACAAGGTCATTGGGGTCCCTATTAAAGGCCCCCAAGGGCTCGGCGGCAACCACCTCCTCCGCCTCCCCAATAAGGGGGGGTGTTGCCCCAAATGGAAAAAGAATCACCCCCTGCCCCGAAACAATGTTGGGAGTGGTGACCCCATACCACTCACGCTCCCACTCCCTTGTGGGGCAAAGGGAGTGCATGGGGAGCTTGTTTTCGGGGTCGTCAGTGCAGACCCGGCGGGTGTTGTGGGTGAGGGGTTGGGGGAACCAACCATCCGATCGACTTCCCCTTCCCCTTACCCGGTCGGATCCTTACCTTCTGGACACTAATCATGAGGGGGTTGTGGGGCTTCTCCTTCCTCCCCCCAGCCCCCACCCCCCCCGCATCCTCCTCCTCCTCCTCCACTTCCTCCTCCTCCTCCTCCTGACCCACATAGAGGGTCGTCTTCGTCCCCGCACCCTTCTCGGCATGGGCGGTGACGGACTCCACCACGGCGTCCACATCGTCCGGATGAAGCTGGATCAAAAATCCAGCAACCCCTGGATTTACCTCTAGCAACTCGAAGATGTAGTTGCTGAGAACCAGGGGGTCTCGCTTGTCCGCCATGAAGGGGGACTTATGGACAAGGAGTCCAAAGTCCACACCATGTTCAAAGCGAGTCGCCACAGGGCGCCTCACATTGGCATCACCCATCGTAAACCCCTCAGGACCGCCAAGGCGACGGACCCCAAGGAGCTTTTGATGGTGCTCGCACCAAGCGTGGGCAGCAGCAAGGGCCATTATCAAAGAATATGAAAGCTTTGAGAGCTAAAGCGAAAAGGGGAAACATAAAATGAAGCGCGATAACCCACGCGATAACCCACGCGATAACTAGGTTATCGCGCGATAACCCCCGCGATAACCCCCGCGATAACTAGGTTATCGCGCGATAACCCACGCGATAACTAGTGCTCTAACCCCGTTCTAACCCCGCGATAACTAGTTAGAGCACACAAAGATCAAATCGCAAAAAGTGCAAAACGGGCAATATCGAGCAAACGAAACATGGAAGGCACATTGTTGCATCATAGTGCACCCATGTAACATGCGAAATTCCGGGTTCCAACCATATTAACAACACCCAAAATTGGGGGGGTTCCGCACCACGCCCTAGAACGCTGCATCCCATGAGATTGAGCGCTTGGCTGACATTGCTGGTACTCCAAGTCCAAGTGCAAGTCCAACTCCGCCGGGCACGCCAAAGCACTCCCCGGAACCACGAACCGAGGCGGAACGTGGTATGCACCGCTACGCACCATTGCACCATGGCACGTGTTACATGGTTCCGTTCCTTCACCGTCAACCCTTGTTTACAGCAACAATGGAGCAAAGGAAGAAGGACTGGGAGGGGAGACGCCGTTCGCCGGAGCCACGCGCCGAGGGTGCACCCAAGACGCCAAGCGAGCGAGGTATCCCCGTGGTGGCGTCACTTGTTTGCTTGTCCTTTTTGTGTTCATTGTGCATTTTTTCTTGTTTGCCCCTTTTTTCTCCCGCACATTGTACATTTGTTGGTTGGTTTGTTTAGGGAGAAAGGGTGCGGAGGAGCTCATTCGGAGGATGAAGGAGCGCCAGGAAGCCAAGGACCGTGAGGCGTGAAGCGAAACGTAAGGAGTCAGGTATGTGCCTTTCCCATCCTCTTTGCCGTGCCGTGACAATGGCCCATTACGGGCCCATATGTGCATAGAAGCGTGTTTGGGTTTTGTTTGGGTTAGGTGACACAAGCTTGGAGTGGGGTTTGGGAGCGCGCCTCTCGTCTTTGAGGCGTTAGCAATGGCCCATTACGGGCCCATATGTGCATAGAAGCGTGTTTGGGTTTTGTTTGGGTTAGGTGACATGTACCCTTCGTGAACGGGGGTTAAGTGGCCGTTTGAATAATTGCGTGAATTTCACGTGAATTTACCCAAATTTTGAGGTTTTTGGGGGAAAATGCCATATTTTTGGATCCTTCCGAGGGATTTGAGGGGCCAAAATTCTTCCCCCGGCTTCATTACGCATCATCCAATGAAAGTCCCGCCCCAAAAGCATCCATCATGTCCGAACCGTGCCCAAAACGAGAGGTGCCGAAACCCGGCAAGCCTGTAGCCGATTCACAGGCGTGAATTCACGTGAATTCGTACGAAATTCGCACGAATTTCGTACGAATTTCGTACGAATT